>JAQFVV010001112.1:0-110039 GCA_028023455.1 Epiperipatus broadwayi
TTTTCTACATTGTAAACAGGGTTTAAACCCGACCGTTTACAATACCCTCCTCCCGGAAGCCTTCAAATACGGTCTACGTATCTGAACGGCTCCTAGTTCAGTGGCACGGGCTTGAGTGAACGGGCATTGTATGATCCCTTCATCTCTTGCCCAGTATTCACCTAGAAAGCGTTATCACCCTGACACTTAACAATAGGGTACGGTCCATCGTATAAACTACAAAATTTTTTACAAATAAATTTTCCTGGTTCAGCTCACGTGAGGGGTCTTTACCATAACTAGGTCGCCCACTTTAAAATGATCACGGCCTCCCCAGGGTGTGTTTGTTTCTTTCTTGACTCCTTTTTAACAGTGTATGATATGCCCGCTCTTGATCCTCCTCCATGTTGATCGGTAATTCCTTCGGTCCGGGTATTTTAGTCTTGATCAATCTGGGAGCATGTTTTCCCATCTGGAGTCGCATGGGGGAAAATCCGGTGGACTCGTTAACCGCCCAATTTATATAATTAAGTATTTCTGGAATTTTCTTAACCCATCCGCGGTGATTAGTGGGGATATAGGTCTTAAACAACCGACCCAACTCACGCATCACCCGCTCACATGGGTTTGATTGAGGATTCCTAATCGATGTCAGTACATGTTGGATCCCCGACTTGTGAACCCATGCTTTCCACTCTCCCGAGATGAATGGTGTACCATGATCCGAGAGGATACTTTGAGGTTTTCCTATGGTAGCAAAATATTCCTTCTCCAGCAAACGTATGGTGCTTCGGGCATTAGCTTGATTCATGGGATATGCGGCCACAAACTTACTAAATAAATCATACACCACCAACAAATATCTTTTTTTATTGAACATGGGTAATGGCCCGTAATAATCTATGGCAATCATCTCACGAGGCCTCCTTTCCCTACAGACGACGCTCTTCCGATCCTGCATAATTTTTATTTGCAGGCTTAGTTTTTTGGCAGAGTTCACATTGATTGATTATCTTTACTATAGTTCTATGCATGTTTGGCCAATAAAACCACTTCTTAAGCCACTTTTCTGTCTTCCACACCCCATAATGTCCAGATAGTTGGTGGACGTGAGTCACCACTGCATCCCTCATTGGTTGTGGTACTATAGGCCTCCAGCTTTCTGTTCCCCCATCCATTTTGTACTGGAGCACATCCTGGTCAAGTCTATATCGGTGTATCCCACGTCCAGGCTCATTGTTATTCTCGCTCCTTTCCCCTTTCAGTTGTCTGATTATTTTACCTAGAGGAGCATCATCCCTCTGACACTGGGACAATCTTTTAAGGTCATTCTCTACTTTATCATTCATCCCCAAATTTACCCCTGCCACGTATAAATTCTCAACCTTCAGGTGACTCGATGGAACACGTACTGGATTGCGACTAAGAACATCAGCCACGATGTTATCTGACCCCTTACAATGTTTTACCACATAATTATATTCTTGAAGGTATAAGCTCCACCTTACCAACCGACTGTTTGTCAGATAACTGTGGTTAATAAACTCTAAACTCTGATGGTCCGTAACAACAATTATTTTTGATCCTAACAACAATGTGCGGAGTTTTTGAAATGACCAAACAATAGCCAAAGCTTCCTTTTCAGTGACAGTGTAATGTCTCAAAAGGGCCCTTGAGCATTCTACTCAAGAAATATAGTACTTTTGCCTGACCATCCTCTTGAATCTGCGATACTGTCGCTCCCAGCCCGTACCCACTGCTGTCGGTTTGCACTACGAAAGGTTTTTCAAAATCAGGAAAAGCAAGCATTACGTGTTTCATGAACCCCTGCTTCACCTTCTCGAATGCCTGACTTTGTTCCTCACCCCACTCCCACATTGTCTCTTTTCTCAATAATCTAACCAATGGTTTCATATGTTGAGCAAATTGTTCCTGAAAGCGGTTATAGAAATTACACATACCCAAGAAGGATCGCACCTGCTTTTTAGATCTTGGTGCAGGAAAATCTTTGATGGCCGAAATTTTATCTGGGTGTGGCTGAACACCCTGAGCGCCTATAAGATGACCCAAAAATGTAACTTCCTCTTGAAACAGTACGCTTTTCTTCAGGTTTACCTTAATCCCTTTATCCCAACATTCCTTTAGAAACATTTCCACATCCTTGGCATGTTCTTCCATGTTAGCCAGCTCTTCCGATCATACATCGTCCACATACATTGTAATTATTTTTTTTACTTCAGCAGATAATACCTTATCTAAACACCGTAATAGACCGGCTCCACTGTTAATTAGGCCAAATGGCATGCGGTTAAATTGATACGAGCAGCCGTCGTATCTAAAAGCAGTGTATTTTCGATCTTCCGGGTGCAGACCTATCTGCCAATAACTCGCTGTCAGATCAAATGTTGAAAAAATGTTTTTTCCGTTAAATCTTCCAGTTAATTCTTGCATGGGTGGTGGTATGTTACAATCTGGAACTGTGACTTTGTTTAATTGCCTCGCATCAAGGCACAGCCGTACGGAGTTATCTTTTTTTTTTACCATGACTATTGGATTACAATATTATGATGAACTTTTTGATATGATTCCCCATTCCAACATTTGATCTATCTGTGCTTTCACCTGTTCTCTATATTGATGGGGAATGGGGTATGATTTTGCCTTAAATGGTTGAGTTTCGTTTACCTGAATTCTTTGTTCGAAGCCTGGTATTATGCCTGGTATATCTGAAAACACCTGATGGTAGTCTCTCAGTATCTTTCTTAGCGTTTCCTTCCCTTTTCCCCCAGCCAGTTTTACCTGCTTTATCTTATCCGTTATCACGTTATCCTTGTTGTCATCGACGACTTGCACAGTGCCCATCGAAACATCTGTACTATCCATCACGAATCCAACCACCTCCCCATTGCATGTGGCTTGTCTACTTTCGTAGTTCAACTTACACTTATACTTGTACAAAAAATCAGTTCCCAATAGAACATCACAAATCAGATTTTTCATAATTAAAAATGCATGAGGGCAACTTACTTCCTGGATTTTAACATCCAGCCATATCTGTTTGGGTTCAACTTTGGCCTTTCTGTTGTTGGCCATTGCCACCTGTACCGCTTTCAAAGGTAAAACAGGCATGTCTGGTTGTTCCCTGATGAGTTTACAATATAATCCCTCTGTTATTACAGAGACCTGACTTCCCGTATCTATAAGTGCTTCCACTTTCGTCTGTCCAGTTGCTATCTGTATTTTTGGACATGTTTGGCATGCGTAACTTGGTACCCGGTCCTCCCATGAACAAATCAGATTTCCCATACATTTTGAATTCGATTGTTGACTGAACCCTGTGTCTCTCCCTTGATCTATTTCCTTTTCCCCCCGTATCTGTCTCATTTTCGCACTCACTTCCATTTTACTCAATACTTCGTCTATTTCTTTAGTCGAGTTCTCTCTTTTTCCCAGTATCACTCTTATTTCTATGGGCAAGTTATTACATACTGTCTTCACCATCTGTTTCTCTGACAGATCACATGCTTTTAACGTCTTGAGTATGGCCACTTGTCGCCTAAAAAACTCTACGTATTCCTCTGGTCCGCCCTCTTGGAACTTTTCCCTTATTATTCGGGGCCGAATATCCTCCTGTCTCTCTTCACTCCAGAACACTCTCTCCAGGGTTGTCTTGTAGTCCACAAATGTCTGTGGCTGGTGTATCAGTGAATTCCACCAATCCCTAGCCTGAGCCTCAAGGTGGTCTGATGCTACTATCGTCTTCATATCTTCCGGTATTCCATAACCTTCAAAATACCTTTGCAGACTCCTAAGGTGATCTATTGGCATCTCCTCCTTCCTCCCCTCATATATTTTTATTTTTATCATTCCCATCTTCCCTATTCTATACACTCTATCTTTTATATTCTACGTATCGATTATATATATATAAATAAAATAATAAAAAACAAACGTAGTACCTTGTTTTGACTGCTTCTAAAATTACAACGTGGTAGGTTTTCCTCTCCCCCCCCAAAGCGCCATGCTACGTATCTAATTTCTTTATCAAATGCTCGGAAACTATTTTCTGTCTTTCACTAAACCCATTTTAACCGAAACAAACTTTACGTCTCTATAATGTTTCCATCCTACTCCCCCTCCTTTTCCTTATCGAATCTTTACTCTTTCTACTCGGGTCCCCCTACATTCCGTTCTTCAAAAGCCTTAGTTGGGACGCCATTGTAGCGGGTGTACTCGTTACCCGTATACTTATATATATCCTTATCTAATCAGAATATTGATAAGAAAACTCGTATCTTTCTCACAGCATATTTATGGACGTCAGTTTTTTTTTTATTTTAGACTCCAAGTGCCAAACTTACTTTTTACATAAGTATTATGCTGGAAGATCAGAATACAATTGTGATAGGGCCACACCTCTAGCTCAGTACTCAGGGCGGGTGGTCAATAAACCGTAGGAAAATGTACGGGAGACTCCATGCATCTCTTAACAAGGAAATCCGAACCAATTGCCTAAATTCATGGACTATCTTTCATGAGTTAAATAAAAAAAAATATATATGTAATACAAGCTTTAAAATAACACCTTTTATTATAATTTTTCCCTTCTTTTCCTTTTTGGAAAATATTTGCCTGTATCCCCCCCCCACATTGTTTACATAAACTAAGAAAACATACATATATACTGTGTGGATTTTCAACTGAATAAGAAACGAACGTATGTACAGACAAAATCTAATCAGCTGGATTTGAACGGCCTTCTCCAAAAAAAATATCTTTCTTGCCTTTGTTCATTCTCCTTGAAAACTTCGGAGAGAACGTGGTAATAGTTAGAAAATAAATATTTTAAGTTCACATTACCTGCAATTTTGTCCGATGTGATCCCCGGGGATATTAAAATAGGACGAAAACAGATGAAATTTGAAATAGACGCACGAGGCGGTTTATCACGCTATAATCCATTTTCGAGTCGGGTCAGTTCTTTTGTGAAAAGTTAATAGATCTCCGGTAGATGTTCTCCGTTTACTGCCGCATGGTCTCTTCGGGGTAAGGCACAGAAAACCCAGCACGCTTAAGCTTTTACCCCACTGTACGCATATTCGGCCGTAGCCTTAGCTATTCTTTTTTTTTAAAAAAAAAAAAATGGCGATTCCCTTCCAAAAAGGACACAACCAAAAAGACCAAACTACTTCTCTACTCTCCCTGTCACTTTTTTTCTTTTTTTTTCTTTTTTTTTTTTACTTCTCTCTTTTGTCCTCGCAAAAACAGTCCGCCCCCTTTTTCCTCACCACGTGCTATAGATGGCCAGTCAGGCTAACAAGCAAAGAAACTTTTCGCACCTTCGGATATTCTGGCAAACAACATTCCTGACCTTTTTCAACCCTTCCTTTTTTTTTTCTTTCTTTTTTTCTTCTTTTTAAATTCCTCAGATAAGGTCTCCAATACATATTTTTTTTCTTTCTGTTCTCTTACAAAAATCTCATCTTGGATACCAAATTTATTCATACGTTCGTTTCTCATTATTATTATTATTATTTTTTTTTTCTTTTGAAATTGTCCATCCACACCGCACATACATACATGTATCACTTTCACTAAAAACAAAACGCAAATTCCCCCCACTCCCTCTTTTCTCACTTTAATAAGATTTTAAACATTTTCTTCCACTAACAAAATAAATACTAAAACGGAATAAAACCAAACTATATGAAACTAATTAAAAAAAATATATAACACATGTGTGCGCTTTTCTACATTGTAAACAGGGTTTAAACCCGACCGTTTACAGTATATATACCACCAGGCCCTGTCATCATCTCCAGAATAATAGCAACAATAAATTCAATGCTTACAGCAACACCAAATCCCATAATACTCCTGGGAGATTTCAACATGACCTACCAAACTCTTGTCACCAAATGGATCCATCAAATAACAATCCCACTTATGAGTGCTGAAGGTTTTCTCCCATCAAACTCAACATCTTTTAATAACAATAGATATAAGTCACTTATTGATTTGTGTTTCTACTCACCAATGTTACATCATTATTTTAATCTTGACCTCTGTCCATCTATAATCTCAGGTCATGCTGCCCAGTTCATCACCCTCGACTTAACAAAAATACAGAATACAACAATAGCCCTCCAAAAGACTATGCGAATACTTCTTCCAGCACAAACAACTGAATTCTTATATTCAGAAACATATATAATGCTCCAAAAACTTCAAAACATGTCACTTGATCCAGTACAAAAATATATAGCATTCACCAATATACTTTCATTCAACATCAATCATATTACTTGCAATTCAACACCCCCCACCAGATTATTAGCTTTGGAAGATGAACTACATAAAAGAATAACTATTTCCAGACCAACTACAGATAATCAAACACAAATTAAAAAACTTACAGAAATGTACAACAATACATGCAATACACTAAAGCAATATGTAGCAATAAAAAAGAAAAAAATATACCTTACACAACAACATACTTGGACCAGAGCATACATATGGTGAGCATTGGGATACCCATCCACAGTCAGAGTGCCTATGGCACTTGAAATAGATGTCTCTATAACAGCTGGACATAACATAATAAACCCAATATATCAACACTTTAAAAAAAAACTGCAAAAACAAAGAGTATACATACCAAATGAAGACATATTTGGAGACCCTGAAACAGATGCACCGATACCAACAACTGACATTGTATTTCAACTTGCAACAATAACAAACACATGTCACCCAGGACCACAAGGAATTCCCAAATTTGTGTTTAAACATCTTAGTCACTTCACAGCAAAATACCTGCACGATCTAGCCAATTACATATCCCAAAAACTTACAACATACAAAGTCTATACCCAATTGCAATGATTCCATTTAACAAAAAACCAACAGCAATATCAACTTTATCTAACCTATGACCAATTTCAATGGGACCTTTAGGAATAAAAATTCTTGAAAGAGTAATAAAAGAAAAAATAGAACAACACACACTCCCTGTGTTATCATCAGCACAATATGCCAAAAAAGGATCATCCATTGGCCAGAGTGCCTTAATGTACAAAACAATTATCGAAGTAGTAAAACAAAGAAAGAAATATGCACCAATTATAGTTCAACTAGACATTGAGGCAGCTTTTGACTCAGTGCCTATAGTCAAATTATTAGACATGCTGAAAAAAACAACAACACCTCCATCCCTACTATATATAATAGCCAATCTGCTACTCAGCCATGAAATTCACATCACATTAAATGGGAAAAAATCACCAGCCTTCAGACCGAGTCAATCCATCCCACAAGGATCCCCCCTAAGTGCCTTGCTCTTTACAATATATATAAATCCTCTATTAATAGAGATACAGAAAAAAATAAAAGGCATTCAAATTCCAAACACTGCTTTAAATATATCATGCATAGCCTATATGGATGATGTAACTGTTTTCCTCCCCTCTAAAAAGAACCTCCCCATATTACAAGAGATAATCAAGAATTATACTTCAAATTTTAATTTAAAAATTAACACAAATAAAACTGCTGCATGGTCAATATACACAGGCAAGAACTGTACAGAGATGTTTAATGGTAAACCATCTGCTTTCCTTAGTTTCCCATTCTTCCTTGGAACCAATGGAATGAGGCAAAAAATTCAAAATAAATTAAAAATAGATGCTGAAAAAATCACAGCCTCACATGAAAAGTCATACCTGTCAATATATGCAAAGGTAGCACTATTTAATCAACTTATAATTACAAAAATTACATACTACACACCTATAATCAAATTTGCAAAAACATTCATATTTAAAATCTCATCAATCTGTAACAAACTAATATGGAAGAGAAAGACAGTGGCAATATCTTTAAAAAATCTGAGCAGACCACCACATAGCAATGGAATTGGACTCCATACAATCAATGTTTTTTACATGCAGAAATCAGTAAATCTAATAACAGCAACCATAAAAAGATTTCCAGACCTGGAGTGTGTAATCAGTATAATACCCACAGACAGACCACCCCCTTCATATGGATATCTATTCACACTGATTGAAGAACTCAAGCCAATATACAACAAAATATCACTCAATAATGACAACAAGTATACATACTGTAACATTTATAGTATATTATATCCAAACCAGACACCTAATCTACATCCATCAGTTCTTGGGATAGACAACGGGCAACTACTGTAACAATTCAGAAAATGGTAATTAGAATCAAAATTTTTTGATTTTCTACTTAAGCTTAATCTCAATGCTCTGACCACAACACATTTCCTTAGATTTCGTAGATTCTATACAAATATAGACCCCATGTGTGGGCAATGTCATAGAGAAGAAGAGACACAAGATGATTTTCTTCATTCCTGCAGTGCCCTAGAAACAATATGTCACACAATGTTTACAGAAAGGCTATCATTTCAATTGAAGAAATAATAAATACTTTTAAAAAAGGCAACAACCCTGCTATTGGTGCAGCAACATACAGCCTTTATACCTACTGGTGTACCAGATGCACTTTTGCACTTGCCAATAACCCTTGACGCCAGCAACATATTCAATAAAACTAGAACTGTTCAGAAAAAGAGACAGCATCCTAGCTCAACCAGATGTGTATGCAGCCACATGGTCACACTTGAAACAAAGATCTAGTCTATGAAATATAAAGGCCAATAAGATAGATGATGACATTTTCATCATCAGCATTTTTTTCCAACTTCAAAGAGATGCAAGCATAAACTGAACTAAATAGAAGACCAAATTTAAAAACAAGAAAAAAGAAAAGTATGCAGAAATGATAAAAGACTTATATACTGAAAGTTGTAATTTGTTTTTCATTTGTAACAAAACAATATATTACTAGATGTGACTCTGTAACTTTTTAGACTCAATAAAGTTTTGCTTTGAAACATAATAATAATAATAATAATAATAATAATAATAATAATAATAATAATAATAATAATAATAATAATAATAATAATAATAATAATAATAATAATAATAATAATAACAACAACAACAACAACAACAACAATAATAATAATAATAATAATAATAATAATAATAATAATAATAATAATTATGATTATATGCATAGTTGAATATAATATCTATTAATTGACATGTTTTAACCGTATAGTTTTCGCAAGTATACACGAAAATATAAAAAAATGAACCACTGAAGTAGCATTCATTTTTAAGATATGTTCATAGATTTTATAATAATTTAATCAAACTTTGATCATGATAGTGCTGATGTTATTTAAAATATTTATCTTGGTTCGTTAAATAAATAAATTGATTTGAATAAAATAATATGATTGACATACTTTTATATACCTTGCTTGGCACTACTCTAATAAAATCCCTATGTGTGTGTTTTATGTGTGTTTTTAAAACATAAAGTAATATTCACAAAATATAAGTACTTATTCTATTTTATGTTATTTCTTCTGAATGGTCTATTCTTTAAAAATATGCATTACCATTTATAATCAAAATATTCAAAAATTATTCAAAAAATCTCTTGAATAATTTTTTATCTCTTACATATATATTTTTAAAAATAATTTAATAAAATATGGTAATATTTATGATTTTTTATTATTATAGTTTGCATTTACTGTCAATCTCATTTGTATTTGACTTCAACGTAAATCAAAGCAAAAAAAACCTATCTCATCTTCTTTCAAAATAATGATTCTATAATTCAAAAATTATTCATTATTTTCTTTCATAAATACAATTCTGTATGATGCAATAACTTTTGAAATTAAGATAGCGATGCGATGGATAGGCATGAAAAACTAACTAGAGTATAGACACATGGCAACAATACATACGAAGAGGCATGACTTCTCTGTCTAATGGTCTCCACTATAAAAATAATGTCCAGGCTATTTATTCAGCTCATTCGAACATTTTAAGATACATAATCTAAAAAAGACACTGCCCATGGAAAATATATACAAGACACATGGCTACGTTCTCTGTATTTGCATAAACTACTAAGATAATATAAGTTACTTTCTATTCACCATAAATCCTACATATAAACACCCCATTGGTTTCTTTTCATAATCCCAAGATCACTATCACTTAAAAACTTCATAATAGATTTATCAATCTACATCGCAAAATTATCTAACATTATTCTAAACAATAAACAAGATTCACATATGACTTCAATAATCTAAAGCTACTATAACAAAAAAAGGTTTATTCTCTTTCAAAATTCAGTAATAAAAATACAAATAATTTTGTTTTCAAATATTAAAATCAATATTTTAAAACATTTTAAAAATAGGATGCCTCCACTAAAGAATCATATAAAATTATATGCATCAGCAAATGATATTACATTTGTAATATAAAAGAAAAGTATACATATCTTTTTTAAAAAAAAATCCTAGCTCATATCTTTAGAATAGCAATAAAGTTTTATGTATAATTAACCCTTAACCCCCCAATTATTTTTTTTTGTTTTGGGGGAAAAACAAAACTTTTATTTGTTCACCTCCCAAACTCAAAACAAAAACCATTGTTAAAAAACATTCTCCCCATTATTATATAATATTCCCATACTTTCTTAAAAAATATTAAAAAATTTATTTTTTATGTTTAGGGAGAGAAAGAACCATTCATTTAAAAATAAAAATTTTATTTTTTTATATTAAATATTTTCATATACATAAAAAATAAAAAAATAAAAAAAAAAAAAAATATTTAATATATAAATTATATATTATTAATAATTCTTTATTTTTAATCATTTCTACTTTAATTTTTAATTTTCATAATTTTTTTTGTTTTTTTTTTTTTTTTTTTTTAATTTTTTTTAAAAATTTAAAATATATTTTTTTAATTATTTTTTAATATTAATTTAAATTAAATTCTTTATGTTTTTCTTCATTTTTTTTTTTGTTTTTTTTTTTTTTTTTTTTATTATTTTTTTTTTTGTTTTTTGAGAGGTTATTGTTTGAAGAAATCTTTATTACTTTTTTTTAGTAGTTTTGTTTTTTTTTTTTTTTTTTTTTTTTTTTTTTTTTTTTTTTTATATTTTAAATAAAGTAAAAATTTACAACTATTTTTCTATTTAAAACTTAACATTCAGGGGGGTAGTGGGTGGGGGGGGGGGGGGTGGGGGGGGGGGGGGGGGGGGGGGGGGGGGGGGGGGGGTTAATGCATGCACATTCATATGTTCATATGATAAGGTAATACTAAAAAATATTCCAAGCAATTTCTAAAAAAAAACCCAATAAAATATACATAATGTAAAATTAATGCATTTTACAAAGATTTACCTAGTGACAATTTTGCTGGTAAGTCACTCTTAGACATTTTATTTCATATAACAAATATATTAAATAATAATAATATCCATTCATTATTATCATACTTAAAAAAACGTGTATAAAATTTTATAAAGAGTTAAAATATTAATTACAATATTAATTATGTTAGATTACTAAATATTTCAATGTAACTTTCCTACTTCCACTAAATAAAAAACTTAATACTATAATTAGTAAACAAAATGATAAATAAAACTATACTTAACTCCAACCCGCCATAAAGTTAAAAAAAGTTCTTTTCTTCCTCCTAATATTTCTTCATTAGAAATCCTTCATAGAAGCTTACTCCCTGATGTTTGTTGCTAAGACAACCACTGTCCAACCCTTGAGAACAAAACCCTTTTTATCTCCTAGTGTGCATAAACTCATAAATGACAAAAAAAAATGAAAATGAAAAATGAAGTGAAGTTGACTTTTGTATCCAAAAATATTTGTAGAATAATTATCAATTCTTTTATGAAAGTCTATAAAAATACAGTTTATTGTCTGTAGCTTTCAGGACAATAATTATTAAAGTGTGATATCACTGGGAAAGTTTAAAATAATTTCCAGAGTTTTTCCCATTCACTAGGATCCTACATGGGATTTTGATGCATCAGTGATGGCTATATGAATTCATACATACTTTTACAGAAAATACACATTTTACATTCCATTAAAATAAAATAATATTTTATTGAAATTTAAATAAAGTCAATATAAAGTTATATTTTAGTCAGGATAATCTTATTTTTAATTACCCATTTATTTCCTTTTGACAAATAGTTCTAAAAATCACTTTTTTAGAATATTAAAATGATTTACATTCTTTTTTTCTAATGATGATTTCTCATATAAAAATATATTCACAGTACTATTGGTTTTTATATTTTTATCACCACTTCAAGATAAGTTTATAATAAACTTTTAAAACAATAACTGTTTTAAAACATTTACTGTAACTTTTGTAAGGTTATATTTTTAAAAATATTAAAAAATAAAGTTTTTACCATATACCTTTTCTCTTCAAATATGGTTATCTATCCTTAAGATATAATGCATTTAAAATAGAAAATTTTTGAAGACTTTTTCTGTCTAATTTTCTTGCAATGTCCAAAACATTAAAATAAATAATGATATAATTGTACTTTTATTTGGTATCTGTACCTCCATCATTAATTCTCTTGAATATATATTTATTTTTGGTGTTAAATGTATGGCTACTGTGAAGCTGGTTTAAGCTTTAGTAGAATAATTGGTAGGAAATTTTAGAAATTTAACAATGCATAGTTTTAGCTTAGTAAATTTATAATCTTTTCAATCCTCTCTTTTAAAACAATAATTTCACGTAGTAAACTAGGCAATACTTTAATATTAAAAAAAGTTATTAAGAGAGCTACTTAGTTATTTAGTTATAAAAACATATTTATCACCCCAGAAAAATGAAAACATCTACTTTTATACCAAAATAAATTGATGATTTGATTGGCTATTAATCTTTAACTTGTAATATAATTTACATATCAGTACCATCTTACACAATTAAATTTCAAAAATAAAAATCATAACTCATTAAATATTAAAAAATTTATAAATGAATTAAACATTTTAAAATAACAGTTCTTAAAAATAATATTTTATTAATTTATCTACTATTTATTTTTAATATATCTATTTTCAAAAATCTAAATTTATTAACTGCATATATTTTAAAACTACCAATTAAATAATTGTTATAGCATTTAGGTTTTATCTTATGATATAGCAAATGTTTCAATTTTTTTAAAAACAATTCTAAAGCAATTTTGAAACTATCTTTAAAAAACTTGTAAGCATAAAAGTATGAGTATTTGTGTCACATGTCATCAAACTCAGACAGAATGTAACAATTTTTTAATTGCTGTCTGATAAGAGAATTAAATTTCTAATTATAAAAAATATATTAAAAAATAGTAATATAATAATAAAATTTGGAATAAAAATTTTGATACTATTGAGGCTGTAATAAATTAAACACATTTGTGTTATCACAAAATATTATATTTTAAATACATAATTTATAACACAAATATGAAATATAATTTTTATTTAAAATATATTAGTTTATTTGATTTTAAGTCATTAATTTAAAATTAACTTTTATTACTTGGTTTAATAAGACTTTTAGTATATTATTTTATTATGGACATTTTTCCAACCATACAAAATCATAATATTTAGCTTTACTTTATTACTTTAACATATTAATATAGTTTTTATGTATTTACTATTCTCACTTTACTTTAACAAAGCATTTCAAAATACTACCAACATTATACAGTAGTCATATTATTTAAAATGCATTCTTAATTTAATTTTTTTTAAAAATTTACTCATTAGACTCATCTGGACCTAGTAGAAAGGGCATATATAAGTCATATTTTGTGGATTCATCCATGTTAAAAAATTTAAATATTGATATACCAACATTTTGACTTGATCACACAAGTCATTTACTGGGTGATAAAAAAACCTTCTGGATAGGCACCAGAAATATTGATTGTAATTATATAGCACTGTATCAGTAACAGCTGATTGCATCTTACTAAAAAAATAAAATAACCTGAAATATTAAATTTTTTAAAAATAATAATCTAAAACTATGTTTGAAAGCACCTACAGGTATAATTTGAAAGTTTTGAGGTATTTAATATTTTTTTAGTGAATAATTAATGATAGAAAGGGGGTGGTTTGTCATAGAAATTGTCACTTTAGTTTAAGTTGATCCAAGTTTGTCTTATTTGTCTACAGAACAATATTGGTATTTGTTTAGGTATTTTTTGGTTTATTTGCTTTTAATGTTTCAATCCATAGTGTAAATAGTGCAATATGTTTGACTCATCCTCATAGAAACTTTTATTTTAGTCAGATTGGTTTAGTTTCTGTAGTACAACATTTATGGATGTTCATGTATGCTTGTGCCATTGTTCAGCTTTACTTTCCATTCATGTACTTCATTATACTACCAAATATCATGTCTCATAGAAAGTTATTTAATTTCATAACCATAGCTTGGATAACCAACTTAAACACAATTTAAATGAATTAATAGATCACTGGACCAGTGGATTATTAAACAACAAATACATAATTAAATATTTTATTTGCTAAAATAATTATCATTAGTTTTTATTTTGTTACTTTAGAAATACAGAATATTTTATTCTTGGTTCAGTTTAATATTTTTTTAAGATGAAATGATTTTTTATTTGTTTCTTTCTTTTTCAAGATAGAAAGATTTTTGCAAATTTTGTAATTAATTAAGCCAGTGCAATGGTCAGAGTAACATTTGATGTTTCTAGAGTGAACTTTTAAGTGACTTTACTTTGCTTTTTCTGATTTCAACAATTCTCTCTCCATAAAAGTTTTTTTAGTACAATTTTGTTTCTACAAGTTAGTTCTTCCATGATGCAGCTCAGAAATTCTATTGATGAAAATAAGTTATATGCAGATGTAGACATCAGTGAAATAAGGTAGATCTCCCTGCTTTTAAGTGACTAATTTAAATTCTAAAATCATCATTTGAAATGTATATGTGTGCCTATATATTAAATTTGTTTTGCTTAACTTTAATTTCTAATATTAAAGAAATAATGGAAATGCGTTTTTATATTTCAAATCTATTTTGCCTAAATTTTATTTCTAATATTAGAAAAGTAATTGAAATATATGTCTACATTATAAGTTTGGTTTATCTAGATTTAATCTTTAACATTAAAAAAATAACTGAAATAAATGAATTTTATTGTTATGCTAGAAAATTTATGCTGAACTTTTTTATTAAACACTTCAGAGACTCTTTGTTGATAATTTTTGCTATCTATAAAGGGATAAAATTTAAATGGAAGAATGTATGCCAATAATTTATTGCAAAATGCTTTATTATTATTGACAAAAATATATACCTAACCATTTGCACATGGAAATAAGAAACAAATGTGTGATACATGATTTAATGAACTATTAATTTCTCTAAATGTGCTGATAAGTGAATGAATTGAAGAGCATGAACTGGATGTGAATTTCTTTGATTTTTTGTTCTCCTCATCTGCACTTGATTTTTTTAAGTATATTATCAATAAACTTACTGTGAATTTAAATGGATTTTATGAACGGAGTAATTATTTGCCTTGTGAATGATTTTTTTTTGAAAATTTGGCACAAATGCTTAAATAAGTCTAATGAATTAAATAATAAATTATTGCTCTACTTATGATGTAATAAATATTTTTTGCCCCCATGAACAATTTTTATATGTGATATCACCAGCAGTTTCATTAGCTATCGCTAAAAACTTTGAAATGCTGTTAAATCAGACCCAATTAATATTATTTATCTCTCTGCAGCTGCAGAAACTTGTTATGTATATATCCATATTTATACTTATACAAATGATCATCACCATTTAGTACCTAACCAAGATATGTCATTTATAAACTATAGATGAACTTTTCATTCTAGCCAAAAATAGCTTTAATGATTTTTTTGATAGATAGGTAGATTAATTATTTGTCTTATGATTTTTTTATTACTTGATTATTATTTCTCTCTTCAAGAATGTCTCACAAAGGTATAATATGGAGAAATATTATACTGAGTAATTAGTGGTTGTTTTAATACATTTTATTGTATCTCTATATGTGAGGTAGCAGTAGAAATATCTGTTTGCTATGTAGGAGTTAACATCTCATTTTTGAAAAGAGGTCCTTACATAAAATTTATTGTTTATCTTTGCATTTTTAAGAAGTTATAAAGTTTATTTCTTAATAATTATTTTACTCCAAATTTAAAAATTTGATGTTTATCCCAAACCAGACTTTTTGTTTCAATTTGTGGGCTAATGCCAAATACACTAAAGAGTAATTTTGTCTTGCCTATTTAATAATATTTATTATATTTCCATATTAAAATATTATACATATCAGAAAAGAGAGATTTATTCATTATTTCTTTTATCACTTAGTAATTAATGTCATTACAATATTTATTATCAAATGTGATTTGAAAGTATTTATGCATTATTATGCTTATATACTGGTCTATTATTTAATCCAGTTATATAATGTTTGAATTGAAAGTAGAAATAATTTAATTCCCATTGGTTTTGAATGACAAAATGTGTCAAAAAGAAATGGAAAGGTTAAGGATTTATTTAAAAGTGAATTTATTATTATTTTTATGCTTAGATTAAAATGTATTCTGTGGCTATGCAGAAAGAAATTATTTATGTTATATATTGCATTGTCAGTGATTGACAGAGCTCTCCCTTAGTTTGTTGAATTATTTGTCAGTCCTCCATATTAAGTAGTTGTATTTTATGAATTATAGTATGAGAAACCAAGTAGTGTATTTCCCTTTTTTTTGGTGATGAGGCCATGCCCACTCCAGTTTGTTTTAAGTCTCAGAATTAGGATAGGGAGTCACTGTGTATTGTTATTTAAGTGATAAGAATTAAGAAAGTTTTTTATCCCTCATGTAATTGTGTGGAACACTTTCCCATCACTTATCCATAACCAAATGCAAGATAGTTTGCTGATAAGAAAAAAAAAGATAGAATTGATTTTTTCACAGACCAGCTGAAGTAGAATGTGTTAAAGCTTGGTTGGTCATTATCATCATCCATATTATGACATTTATCTCAATTTCATAAGTAAACCGACTGGTCTTAATTATATTAATTATTTTATATCAGATATCATAATTCAGATGCATGCCTAAAATATTATTAATTCAGAAGGTATGGAGAAAATCCATCATTAATGTGTAACTTTAATCATTGTTTCCAAATCATATCATATTGTTTAGGTTTTGTACCATCAACTCTCAGAATGTTTCATCCTAATTTTGAATGAGAAAGCAAAAGAAAACAAAGTGTCGCTAATTAATAGAATTATTAATTTGGTTTGTGAAGGATAGCTTGACCTCTTACTCATAAATTTAAACTGCTCTCATATTATTTTGATGTGCATTTGAAGTAAAAATGCCAATAATTTTAGTTTCACATTTTATAATTTTAGTGCCAGTATTTAATAGAGTTTTATTTTTCATAAGCATATCAGAATTGATTGATAGCTTGAGAATATTAAAAATGAAATACACCTGGGTCTCGTTTTATGCGGTAGATAAATTCCACAGAAAACCCACATTAAAAAAAATCGCACAAAAATAGACTTAATTTACCTTGAAAAATGAGGGATAGGTGCTGTAATTTTTAGAATTTGCATAAAAGCAAAGCAACAAGAAAAAATTACTTTAAAATTCGCATTAAAAAAATAAGCAAATAAAGTATGACTAATAAAAAATTTAAAATATTTGAAAAAAAATTAATACAAGATAAACTTTTTTTTACTTTTTTTATTACTACAGTATTTAATTTTATATTTTTCATACATATTTTAATTATTACCGCTAGTGTTCATTTGTAAACTGGTAAGAAATCAGATTTGATGTGATGTGATGTATTGTGGCTTCTCCTTAAGTGAAGTCAAGAATCTATCAGCAATTATGCCCAGAGAAACCTGTTAGCCACTTTATTTTTATTCGTGATGTGATGTACAATTAGCACCACTTTCAGTCTTGTGCTGTGTTGTTTTCTGTTTCTATATTAAAAAAATGAGATGCAATCAAAACAAAAAGATTATTTTCAGTTTATAAACATTTTTTATTTTAAAAATCTAAAAGATTATTTATTTCTGTTATATATAACAAAATACGTTTTAAAAGTTTAAAATTTTTGAATATTTATTGTGATATTTTTATATGTAAGTATACATTTATTATTATTATTATTTACCCATTAGTATAAATAGGTTATTTACATAGAAGGTAAGTTCTAAATATAGCTTCAGGCCATATGCACATTAGCTGCTAATATAAAGTTATATTTAAAAAAAAGAAGTATTTCAAGTCAAAATAAGTTATTAATAATTTAAATTTCCTGATATCTAATAAATATAGTGAAATATGAAAGATATTAAGAAGAAATATGAATTGCATAACTTCAAAATTGCATTAAAATAATCCACATAAAATGAGACCCAGGTGTACAAAAATAATTTTATATTTAAGTATTCTGGTGTGATGTTTAAATAGAGTTTTCTTTCCATAAGCATATCAGAATTGACTGATAATGTAGGTGTATTTGAAGTAGAATACCAAGAAGCTAATTTCATACTTAGTTATCTTAGTGTAGTATTATAATGTTTCTGTGTCATAGGCTTATAAGAATTGACTAAGAGCTGGAATAAGAAAAATCCCAAGAAGTTTAATTTATGTTTATAATTTTTGTGCCAGTATTATAATGTTTCTTTTTGTAAGACTATCAGAATACACTGATAGCTGGCATATGTTGAAATAAAATACAGGAAGTTATTTTAATATAATTTATTCTCATGTATACTATTTAACCATTGATGTTGGAATTATTTCCAAAATATGTATATGTGTAAACTAGAAAATCAAAGGTTTTCTTAACAATCTTGTAATAAATGTTTTATTTATTTAAAAGCTTTGTCCAAAATTCTTCTTTGACATGCATTCATGTTCTATAGTTCCATGCATGCACACACACTTACATATCCAATATATGATTGCACTATTCCATAATAATTTAATTATGAACATGCTCAGATCTGATGATGTTGCTTTTCTTGATCCAAAAACTATACGAAATGTTTGATTATTTAATGATTCTCTGAAAATTTTATTACTCAGTTATTATTTAGATGCTGAATTGAAATCAAAATGCACACTATTTCTTTCATTATTTAACTGCTACCATTTTTATTAGAATAATGCTTAATTTGTATCATTACTTTTATAATAGTGATTAGTAGTTGTTGGAAAGTATAGATTTAAAACTAAGCCATGCAATAAATTAATTCCCTGAGATATTCACTTATTATTTAAATTAGACATTAATTCAGTTACTTAGTTTAAATCACTATACTATTAAAAGTTAAATAATGTTATATTTTATTTTGTATGTAACTCTAACTTACCATGCAGTATAATTAATCAGCATTACATCTTTATTTTATTAATTTAATTTTATCACACAATAGAGGTTGTTCAATGAATGTGGATGATGGGAGGAGGTGAGGTATAAACTATAACTTGTCAATTTAAATGGTAGAACTTTATCAATTTTAATTCTTTATTTATTTTAGAACTTAATAGATTTTTTGTTCCGATTAATCATAATGTTTCCTCCCATATCTAGTATACATTTTACACTGTATAGATCTCTGTAACCCCCAAACTAAGCTACAGTAGAACAGCATTTTAAGTTTCATTAACAATTTAAAGTGAGATCAGATTTGTAGTTTATTCTATGATCAATAGAATTGGCACACCCGGGTATTTGTTGATAAAAAAGGTAGGAGAGGTGTTGGGGGAGAGTTACAATATATATATATATATATGAAAAACAAAAAAACACAAGTTAAAAAACTTGCTAACGCTTGTATTTATGATAACAGATGGCGTTCTACCAAAAACACCATCAAGCATAGTTTTCTGTTTACATAAACGTCAGAGCGAGCATTCACTATCTCTAACTTTAATTCCACTTTCAGATCATGATTTCAAGCTATTTGCTATCGTCAGTGAAAGACAGGAATAAGAAACTAGATCTAAACACAAACTCTGAGCATTTATGAAACAGTTTCTATTCAGCTTGCAAGCATGAATCTTTTAGACACATTAATGTCTTCAAACCCAGCATAGAAAGCCAGATAGCTACATGGATCTGATCTCAGTTCAGCATCACCACATAGTAGAAGCCTCTGCAATATACATCATTGTAAGAAAGACCTCAAAGGTACATTTATGAAAAACAAAAAAACACAAGTTAAAAAACTTGCTAACGGTTGTATTTATGATAACAGATGGCGTTCTTGCAAGCTGAATAGAAACTGTTTCATAAATGCTCAGAGTTTGTGTTTAGATCTAGTTTCTTATTCCTGTCTTTCACTGACGATAGCAAATAGCTTGAAATCATGATCTGAAAGTGGAATTAAAGTTAGAGATAGTGAATGCTCGCTCTGACGTTTATGTAAACAGAAAACTACGCTTGACAGTATTTTTGGTAGAATGCCATCTGTTATCATATATATATATATATATAATCAAGTCAGATGTCACATGACCTAATTGAATAAGTTTGTATTTACAAATTTTATATATAGAGCTTGCAATATAAGCTTTTAACATGTTTTGAGAATATCCCCAATCCCAGTCTGGTTTCTGCTACTGGTATCTGCTACTGGCATTGTCAGTGACATACTAGGATATTCAAGCATTAGATTAAAAATACCAGGACAAGCCCAGCACTTTATCTAATGTATAACTATTAAGTAGATATAATTTTCAGACATCCATATGTCTTTCAACCCAGCTATATAACTTAAATAGCCATATGGAATTGAACTACGTTCAGATACACCCTATATTAATAATTTATATTGCTTAAGCTATTAATATATGATGTATCTGATCTATTTATATTTTTGATAAAGTATTGGGCATGTCCTGGTATTTTTAATCTAATGCTTGAATATCCTAGCACATCACTGACAACACTAGTGGCAGAAACCAGTTTGGGGTTGGGAATATTCACAAAGCTTGTTAGGAGCTTATATTGCCAACTCTCTCTCTCTCTCTCTCTCTCTCTCTCTATATATATATATATATATAACTCTATATATATACCATATATATATATATATATATATCATATTAAAACATTAAAACATCATATGACCAGCTTTCCCATGCTTACACAACTTGTTCAAACAATATAAACTTTTCCCTCATAATTGTGACACCTAGTGCAAACCATACTAATCAATAGATCTTAGAAGGTTGTGCATATTTATCCATAGCCCTTTGCTACTCATCCATTATTTCCAAACTATTTTTTGGCTTCCATCAGTGATGTGTCTTGGTTCCAAGAGCAATACAAGTAGTTATCTGAATGTATTTCATTTTTCCAACATGATCTTTTTATCTTTTTTATTTGATTAAAGAGCTCTGAGTGCAAATTGAAAACATAATGATGTTTTTAATCTAAGCTAACTTTTTTATAGATAGACAACTTCCATATTTCTCCATTCTTTTTTATTTCTTAAATAATTTCATATAAATAAAGATACAATAAAAGACAAATAACCCTCAGATGTATTTCATGCTGTACCAGCACTCATAAGTTGGGCCAGGTCATAAATCTCTCATATATATCTTTATTGCTTTTATTGGTGTTGTATCATTTTATGTTTTTGATTGTGTCTCCTTTGGCTTGAATATTTCTGAAACAGGTTAAGATATTATGATTTACTTAAAATCAAAGAAGCCCTGTGCAGTAAATGATATTTTACACTTATTTTTAAACTCTAATAGCATAATGAATAAATTCATTTTTTAAAGTATAACTTACAATTATTAAAACAGGCAAAACTTTCCATACAGTATTGCCACTGAGTGCAAGTCAGAGTAATTAATGGATGCCAGAAGGCTTGTGCATAAAATTCCATCTAGTGCCTACTCATCCAATATCCCCAGACTAGTTTCTGGCTTGTGGCCTTTGTCAGTGAGGAGCTTGGATCTGAAAGCACTGCACCTAGATCTTAGGAACTAATGCAACCCTCCAGCAGCCACCTTTTATCTCTATTAAACTATTAAACCTATGAATCTTAAATTGAAAACACAATAAGTATTTTCAAACCAAGCTCATTAGTTATATAATCATATAGGTCTGAACTCAGTTCAGTACCTATACATTTTGGTGTCTTTGATTCTTTAGTAATCATAGCCACCACTATCTTATTAGGCAGGATTGGTTTTAAGCCAATAAACATCACATGATCACCGTTTCTTATTCTTGCTTATAACTGTTATTAAAACAGGCAAAACTCTCCATACAGTATGGAGAGTTTTGCCTGTTTTAATAACAGTTATAAGCAAGCATAAGAAATGGTGATCATGTGATGTTCATTAACCTACAATTATGGTAATTAAATTTTATAATTACTGTACAATGATCATAATTTTTGCCACAAGCAAATTTTTAATTTATAAAGTTGAGTGAATCTACAGTTTGTAAGCTAATGCATACATTTATAAATATAATATTAATATACTTGGTTGTTGTAACTCATCACAATACACTTTTTGATTATGTATTGTACTGAATAAAGCCCCCTTTTTACTGTTCTAGTCATTAAACTTTACTTTAAATATGCCATTAATTAAGATATTAATTACTGCAAGGACACTAAAAGAAAGTGAAATTATTGCACATTAAATATATTTTAATTCTGTAATCAAAATACTGAGAAATATTGTATTATTGTACTGTGCATAATTAAATAAACTCCGTGTTATATATTTTTAGCATGGAAGTTGCATTTCTTCTTTCTGTATGACATAAAATCAGTGTTCCTATGATCTTATCAGTCTTCTAAGATGACCCCTATTTTCAAAATGGATGCCAGAAAATTCAATTTATTTTTGTAATTACTACAGTGAATAATAAAGTTTGAAATCAAAATAAAGAAGACAAATTGATGATGATCACTTTACTTCAGTATCCCAAATTAAATGGGATATAGGTATAAATAAATGCTGAACTGCATTCAAATATTACGACTATGTAGGCAATTTGGCTTTCACTAAAAACCATTATTGTATTTTCAGTTTAGGCTGACAAAAATATAGTTAACTGAATTGGTAAAAAATGGATACTAAAAATGTGTGGTAAATTCAAGGATTCAAATGTATTGCTCCTAGATGCAAGAATTTTCATTCATGAATCCATAAGCTAGAAATGCGTCTGAGAATATTGGAAAAGAAGACACTGGATATGCAAGAATTCAAACATCTATTGACTACTAGATGGCATTATTGAAGGGAGAAAAATTGCTATTGTTTTAATGTCTGATGTAAATATAAAGAAATGATGATTGTTTTAATGGTTTAAGACCAATCCTAGCAGAGGAGTGGCTGCGGTGATTGACAAACCAAAGACACCAAAGTATAGAGAGGCTGAACTTGATTTACATCGTATGTTTATACAAACAAACAAGGTAGATTCACTTGAAAACATTAATGTATTTTCAATTGGGAACGATAGTTTTGTAAATAACAAAAAACGTAAAAGATACATGCTGTAATGTGGTATTAGATCAATAAATCCAAGTGTACTACCCCAGATTCAAGACTCATCACTAATGAAAGCCATAGGGTAAAAATTAGTCGAGATATTAGAGGGCAAAGCACTAGATAAAGATTAAGATGCACAAACTTTGATTATCTATTGGTTACTAGAACTGACACTAGGTGGTTCTATTATTCAGGTTCAAAAATAACTAGATTTTCAGACTTATAAATAACTTTGCCATATAGTAAGGACAGTATATCCCAGAATCCTAAATTTAAAAAAAAATTTTTTTTTAAATTAACCAGTTTATTTATTTTAATTTTTACAGATAAGAATAATTATCTCCGGATTAATTTACATTAGAATGTTTTCCAAAACAACCTTTATCTCAAATTCAAATACAACACATTAATCACGTAAAACATATTTTTCAATTTCACATTTTTAAAAATAGTTATTTTCCAAATACTTATAAAATCGCTTTAATTTATGAAAATTGGAAAAATAAGAACAAAAATTATGATGGAATTTTGAAATTCTTTTTCTAATCTATTTCATTTTAATTGTATATAATTTTAAATAAAATATCTGAATTTATCATTTAATTTAATACAAGAAAAAGATAACTTATTTCCTTAAGCCCTTTCCAGAAGGCAAATCTGAAAGGTTGTGAAATTCATACATCTTTTTTTTTAAATCAACCTATTCATTTAAAGCCAAATAGCAAATTTAAATCAATTAATTATTTTGTTCTTTCCTTTCATTACGTGGGTTATCATTTTAATTTTATGTAATATATTTTTTCATACAATCCAAAAATCGTTTTGTGGATTTATAGAATCATAAAACGATTTCCGCAATTTTAAAACCCATATAATAATCTACTGTGCATCGGATTCACAAAAACTATAAACCCATTTCCACATTTTTAAAACCAATATAATAATCTGCTATGCACATTCGTACATATATAATTCTAAGCAGGCCGCACTACCGATAAAATGTACAAATCAGTTTGTTATATTATTTTATTACAATTATTTAGAATGAAGAAGCCCAATTTACACATAAGTCTGAGTTGTAATTAAAATTTAAATCAAATCTAATACGAGATGTAAATATTACTAGCATTTAAAGCAAATAAGTATTTCATGCATAACACAAAGCTTATAATTATTTCAAAAATAAAAACACATATATGCACGAAAGCATTTTATCCCGTGTTTCTAAATGATGAGAAAAAATATATTTAATCCGCTGCTGCTGCAAATAAAAATATTACTAAGAAATATAAAATATTGAAATCTATTTATTTGAAAATAAAGAATCGTAATGTAAAAGAAATTTTAATTCCATAAACTTTTGGTAGATGCTTTTAAAAGGGTAAATACTTTTAGATGACCGCTGTAAAGGATGGCATTTTCAAATGAGTCAAAAAGGGAACTAAAATATGATACTTATGCAAGAAGGATATCTTATAGAAATCACTTTAAAGACTTTTTAAAGAAAATGATTTTTTTTTTTTCAAATTGTATTTTAAATACAATAAAATATGTTCACTGACTGCAAAAATATTGTTTTTTTCTTCTCTCCATTATATAATAGTCACGGGAAGGTCTCATCACTTCAAAAAAATCTGTTAAAATTTGCATTTTTGTGTGAATAATTTATTATTATTTTTAATATATCATCAAATATCTAATTTGTCTCTTTGTTTAAATAGAAAATTTACTTTGCATCAAGAAAAAAAAATAGATTGGACGCTGGCTTTCTCATAATCTTTCTAGCAATAATTGATTATGTTATTACTTTCAAAAGCACTTCTAGAAATTCACTTTTACAAATAATTTGAGTTTTGTATGGTAATCACATTTACATAGATAAAATACTAAAACAGATTGACAATTTTGCTTAATAAATAATGCAAAAAATATTCGGTCTGAAATTACGATGGTTTTTTTTTTTCCAATATAAAGGGTATAGTTGTTGAACGTGCGTGCACTAATTTTGAAAACAGTTTGTGAAATTCACATTTTCTAGAAAGTACAAATTTATTTTATGGCTGAATCTTTGTAATTTCAATACCAATGAATATTCTGAAATTGAAAAACTATATGTAAAACCATAAATAAATATAATTATTAAAAGTAATGTAAAATGTTTTATAACTTCAAACAGATTTATATAATTAATAAAATATCTTATAAAATATACCAACTTTCTCCCAGTTCTAAAATAATTGAAAATATAAAATGACTAAAGATTTTAGTACAACTTTTTGACTAAAATAAAAAGTAATCAGAGACTTTGCAACAGGAATTTGAAAGCGGAGATTATAATTTTTTTTTGTTAATAGTAATTTAGCAATATTTCACTTTCTTATTACTTGTGAAATTTTTTACAAGCCTTATCAAATTATTATCTAACTGTCAATCTTAGATATGTTGTTCTCACTTTAAGAAATAGTTCAAAAATATGAGGATTAAAGTTTTGTTCAAATTTGACTTGTCTAGGATCCAACCTGAACATATCGGCTTTTGCAAATTTTATGTGTGTATTGTAAAATAATATTATCCGATAAACACGAAGTATTTGCTTATTTTACGAAACACTTTATTTTTTTTAATAATCTCAATATACCTAGAAGTCTATGTAACACTTTTTGAATTTAGAATTGAATACAAATTTAAAGGTTTGAAAAATTAATTCTGCCTGAATATTTCTATGAAATAAAGTTTGATTCTAATTAAAATATTTAAATACTTATTTTAATATAAAATATACTATTCATTTAAATTGAAGTGCTTATTGAAAAATGTTGGAGTCCCTAATTTTCTTAATCATCTAAGTATCACTGACGTAATCATCACGTGATTGTAATCTCTAGCTTTATAAAGTAAGATTTTATATAACTTTAATTCATTTTATCGGCAAATGTCAAAAAGGGCAAACGTCCAAAAGAGCTGAATCGTCTTAAAAAAATAAAGAAAAATTACAATGGGTGAAAAGGAAAATTTCAGCAAAGAGAAAGAACTTAATTATACTATCTTGAAGAAAGTAGGTGAAGGGAGATTTGGCAAGGTATTTAAAGCTATGAAGAATCATAATATAGTGGCAATTAAGAAAATGTATGCTAGAGATGAAGAAGAAGGCGACTTTTTATCAGCATTGAAGGAAATAAACTTTCTATCCATGTTAAATCATGAAAACGTTATAACTATATTTGATAATTACTACAGTGAAGAATCGAATCAAGGCTGCTTTAATCTTGTGATGCAATATTGTGAATTCGATCTTACAGTGCTGATAAATAACAAATATATGCCGAGTTTACCGAAAATACAACATATAACGGTACAAATTTTAACTGGATTATTATATATCCATTCTAAAGAAATAATGCACAGAGATCTAAAACCAGCCAACATTTTAATAACTGACATGGGAGTAATTAAGCTGGCAGATTTTGGATTAGCTGGCAAGATTACAAAGTCGAAGGACCAAGAAAGAAATACTGAAGTTGGTACTTTATGGTACCGCGCACCTGAGATGCTTCTTGGATATACATATTACGATTCAAAGATTGATTTATGGAGTGTCGGTTGCATTATGGCTGAACTTTGGAAAAAAAAACCTGTTGTAAGAGGTTGCAATAACCTGAAACAGTTACTGAAAATCATTCAATTGTGTGGTTCAATTACCCCAAATGTGTGGCCCAAAGTGCAGCATCTCCCGTTATATCATGCAATGAAACTCCCACAAGATAAAGAGAGAAAAGTGCAAACAGTATTTCAATCCTATATTAAAGATAGTAACTATTTAGATCTCATTGACAAACTATTAGTCATTGATCCTGATAAGAGAATGGATTGTGAAACTGCTTTAAAGCATCATTTTTTTAAAAACAGTGAATCTCATTAATTTGCTTCATGATATGTCTGTAAAAAAGGATCGATCTTTTTATAAAAGTTCCCTCTGTCAAATGAATGGATTTAAAAAGTTTTTATCTGACATTCATTATACCATAGGGTACAGAGACATGGAGAAATGCTCTATTAATAACTCAACGGTCAGAGAATACAAATTAATGGTCACTCATTTCTAAAGCATGTATGTATTGATCTTTTACAATTGATCTTTATTAATCATAATTAGCTACTTATAATAATTCTTGCTGTTATTTAAAAAAGAATATCTTATGTCAGATAAATATACTTGTGTCAGTGGTTGAAGAGAAAGATTGAGCTAGCAGAAGAGAATTTTATGGAGATAATTATTGCTTTATAAATAATTGAAATGGCAGTAAACACTAAATAATGTTGTTATTTCTAAAGAAACTACATGAGATTCATTCTTTCTTAAAGATGCAGATTACTAATGAATTGTACAAGGAGAAGAACGATACTTTTGTTTTACATTATAACCCAAGTGACAGTAAGATCTAACAGCTGACATAGATTATAGTGTGAAAGATTACACCTCCGAATTATTGTTTTTAATTTGGTAACATATCATTAAGAAAATCAAATATAAAGTCAGCTAATTTCAACTAAAGACAGTGAAAAACAAGATGATGATTCTTAAAAAAAGGACTTTCCACACAAGTGAAAAGATTATAATATTAAAATTTATATTTTGTTGATGTTAGTGTTAATTGATAAATGAAAGATGCCATGCAAAGACAAATAAAATATTTCTCCAAACGAAATATTGTTTAACTGCTATTTCAGTGATGAGTAAAACATTCACTTAAATGCCTTTAATAGGATTAATTAGCTACAGAGCCATATTGCTATAATAAAATAAGGCAGGAAATATTCTCCCCATAGAAAGATTATCTGTAATTTCTGTAATTTTTCTGTATTTTATGATTACCAATATCAACAAGAAAATTTATATTTTTTTGGGAAAACTTGCAATCGCACCCACAATACACCACTCATTCTTATCACCACGTAAATAATCTGCATATTTAAAACTGTTGTCTTTATGTATTTTTTTAACTACTAATGGAACTATTTATTTAATAAATTATTAATTCGGTCATTACTTTTTTATAGGAATATACTTTTCTTATTCATAATATTTCTATTAATATTTTATCGTAAATTAAATCAAAATGTTTATCAAAAGTTAATTTATTTTTGTAAAAATGTTTCAAATATATATTTGTCTTTCTTATACTTTTAAATAAAATTTGAATGTAATACTTAAGAACGAATAGTGTTTGTTTTATTCCTTATAGCAATTAAAGCCACACAGACTGTTGTGTTGGTGTTTATTGCTTTCATCTTTACTATTTTCTTTCCTTTGCTTTTTGAATGGAATGCCAAAAGTTTATCAGATTTTGATATAATATACATTTTTTAAATTTCAAGTAAAATCTTTATTAAAAAACGAATAATTGTATACATTTTAAAAGAATGATTGAAATATATTTTAAATCGTATATCTCATGTGTATTTATTTATTTATATAAATTCTGTTTTTAATGAAATAATACTATAACTTTTCAGTTTGATATTACCGTAACTCACGTGAAGACAGACTGGTACTTGACCAAATTTTTTCAATTGAGTGTCTGTGTTTGTAGGGGGGAGGGTATTTGTTACAGTTATTCAAGCATTTATTCCAATCATTACCGATATTTTCTAACCATTTATTTATTTTAATCAAAAAGCATTTCATACATATCGTCCATATTATTTTTAAAGGGACATCACAAATGATGCATTATATGAATAAAATATTTTAATAATATTTTTATTTTAAAATTTATGTACCAGGAACATGAAATTTTTCTTTTTAAAAGTTTAAATACTTCAATTTTTTCAAAGGAGTGAAAATGATCTCCCCTTTATCTTACAAAAAATACATAAGGATTCTAAATTCATATTTCACCTACCATTTGATTAAAATGGTTTTTGGTAGGTGAAACTGGATTTGATGTAAGATTTTGGAGCATGTATTTTGTGCCGAGTTTCCAATACAAAGATTTCATTAAGAAGCAAAACCAATGTTATTGTAGGCCTTTATTTTTGTTCCATATTGTGAAGAGTATCTGAAAAGGCATGTTATGACTTATTTTACCTAAAGATCAATATTTACATTGATTTTGATGAAATATTTCATTGATGATAAAGAATACCATTGTATAAGCGATTATGCTAATAATACGTTAGAAATTTAAGTCAGTTCACGATTGGTTATATGTCTTCATATAGAGCCATTACTGTTTGCCTTAACATTAAGATATCACGAATACAAGCCATAACTTACATTTCTAAAACCTGTTCCAATAGCAAAAGGTATTACAGCAGTAGTCAAGGATGTTTTGTAAGTTACAATTTAACAACAATATTAAATTATCATGAGACGAAAACATTTTTTAAACATTCAATTCAAAAAGAATTTATTTATAAAGTAATTATATGAATAAAAAACCATAAATTACAGATTTACATGATTTTTATATAAGAATATTATTTTCACCCAGTCAGTAAATAGAAAAACATATAACCAGGTCATATATATAATTTGTAAGAATAAATACAAGGGAAAAAAATAATAATAATATTGTGTTTTTGCTTTTGTTATGATTTTTATAATATATATAAGATTTGAAATACAGGTATTATTATACCTGGAACTTAATTGTAAATGTAGGGGGATTTGAACTCAGACTTTCAAGCAACCTTCAATTATCCACACTAGCTCATCATACTGATAAACATGACCACACACGTAAAAAAAACATAAATAATCACAAATATACATAATTCAGGCTGAACCAGCACTCATCAATTGGTCCAGATTATCATCTCCCACACATATATATATTATCAGTGCTTAGCTTTATATTAAGATAGCAAATCGTTATACTTTAATGGACAGGCTTCAATCTACTCCAACTTTTAACTCTTCAGCCATCCATACTATTGAAAATTCTGATGATAAAAATGTCCAAATCCCATGCTGATGCCAATATTGTTGTTATACCCATGTTGACCTCAAGTCACTCTGACCCTTCTTATATAGGACAGTATCCATTTAAATACATAAAAATGGGATGGGCCGAATGCAGGCTTAATGTGTAAAATTTGAAATACAGGAATTCTTATACATGGAATGTAATTGTAAATGTAAGGGATTTGAACTCAGATTTTCAAGCAACCTTCGACTATCAACATTATCTCATACTACTGATACACACGACCACACACATGTAAAAAAGGTGTTTTCAACTTAAGGCTCATTGTTTTGTAATTAAGTAGAGATAAAAGATGGCTGCTGGATTTGGTGCAGTGATCTCAGATCCAAGGCTTCTCACTGACAAAGGCCACAAGCCAGAAACTAGTCTGGGAATATTGGATGAGTAGGTACTAGATGGGGATTTTATGCACAAGCCTTCTGACATCCATTGATTTCTCTGGCTTGCATTGAGTGGTAATACATATAGAGAGATTTGCTTGTTTTAATAAGTTATAAGCAAGCTTAAGAAATGGTGATCTTGTGATGACCATACACATGTAGAAAAGATAAATAATCACCAATATACATATTTTGTGCTGAACCAGCACTCATCAGTTGGTCCAGATTATCATCTCCCACATATATAAATATGATCAGTGCTCAGTTTATATTAAGATAGCAAATCCTTATAACTTAATGGACAGGCTTCAATCTAATCCAACTTCCAACTCTTCAGCCATCACACTATTGAAAATCTGATGATAGAATGCCCAAATCCCATGCTGATGCCAATATTGTTGTTATGCCCATGTTGGCTTCAAGTTGCTCTGACCTCTCATGCCTAGAACAGTATCCATTTAAATACATAAAAGAGGGATGAACAGAAGACAGGCTTAATGTGTAATATTTGAAAATACAGGCATTCTTATACCTGAACTTAATTGTAAATGTAGGGAATTTGAACTCAGACTTTCAAGCAACTTTCAACTATCAACACTATCTCATACTACTGATACACATGACCACACACATGTAGAAAAGGTAAATAATAACCAATATACATATTTTGTGCTGCAGCAAGTGATTCCCATCTAGATGGCCCTCCTAGACACAAGAAGAGAAACATGGAAATTTAGATCTTCTCCTGCTTGCTCCTCCTCCAATGGAGATACCCCTACTGTGGATAATCTTTTGGGCCTTCACTATCAACCAGACAATGCCTCTACCCCTAAGAGGAAAAATTTAGGCTTTGTTCTCCCTCCAAATTTGTTATTCCTTGTAAAAAAATGCTGGCTTCAAATGGTGAAGGGGCCATTCCAGGGACCCCAGTGAAGGATGACAATATGGAACAGATTATTCAGTTGGAAGGATTAGAATCTTCTTTCATAATCATACTTGGTGAAGGTTGTTTGGATTCTGACTTTGACATCTTTCTTTTTGAGACTGGTCTCAAGTCAGGTAACTCCATCTCAGATAAAGCGGGGCTCCCGGTCATTGTTGGCTTTTAATAAGCCTGATCATGGCCTGACCATGTTCAGGGCTTGAATTCACATGATAGGGCTTATGCTCTATTGCATTGGTTCCAGAGGCTGGCTCTAGACATTTTTGCTTATCAAAAATAAAATTGCATCATCAGTCGAACCCTACAATTATTAACATGATACAGGAATTTGGCTTCTTCCACTATTCCTTTTTAAATACTGAATCTGGAGGCATTGCAATCATAATGAATAAAAACTCATCAATCAAATTATTTAAAATTCTACATATTGGCACAAATTGTGGATTGCCATCATTCAATTTCCAAGGATGGTCACTTAATCTAGTTAATGTTTATCTCCCAAAAAGTTTTGAAATAGTGATCAGAATAATTCACACCATCAACACCATTCTCAGATCAAATCCATTTCCCATCCTAATCATAGGTGATTTTAACCATACATATGAAGCTTTTCCATGCTAATTCATCAAATTCTTGAGCCTACCTGTGATAGGTGGGAGGAGATTTCTTCCTGAAGATGTAGTTTCCTTTTATACAAAATTCAAGATCCCTTATTGACCTTATATGTCTCACTTCAACATATTTTCTGACCACTTTGCATTGGAGGTGAGAATTAGTCCCAGGGATTCCATTTTGCCAATTACTAATTTGACACAAACAATAAGGATGTTGACTAGGTCCAACATAACCATCCAGCTGGTTTCAGAAACTTACATAGTGTTTCACTGCCTCAGGATATTATCCCTTTCCCTATAAAAGCATAGTAAGATTTTGTCAACTTCTTAAGGAACCTAATCAATTGCTGTACCAATAAGACAAAAGACCCGGTTCAAATGATAGCTAATCTGTATGCCATTGTCAGAGAATTGAAAAACCTACCTCATGAGGCCCAAAATATCCAGACATTCTAGCCTTAAAGGCAAAGGTCAAGGCCTTCAGAGTGCCATTGCGGTGTGCCTCTTGATTAAGAGGGCCCAACACTACCTGCATTACCAACCCTGCTGTACCAGAGGATACCTTAGGTGGGCTCTTGGTTCAGGCAAAAGGTCTAAGGCCCTGTGGTCAATCGAGGTCCAGGGCAATGGCTACTCTGGTTATTCAATGATAGTCAAGATTTAATTCTATGTAAACAAGTTCCAGCTGCTGAGGATGTCAAATTATCAGAAAGAGTTTATTTCAGTGGACTCAGCCCCTCATAAGATATCAGAGACCTGGATCCTGTTGAAACTGAAATCCCTCCCTGATGAAATGTATCCTGGCTTGCATGAGATTCCTAAATTTTTTTAATATCACCTATGCTCTTTTACTGTCCACTTAATCAAAAGATGGTTGATTTCTTGGCTGATGACAACTGAGAGGCCTTGGGGATATATCAGATTGCTATAGTGCCCCTAGTTAAGAAATGGGAGTGCCCATATGTCTTTGACAATCTCCAGCTAATCTTAATGGTGCTGCTGTGATCAAGTCGATAGAGGGCCTCATAAAAGTGGACATCCAAGATAACATCATTGGATGCTTCTCATCTTATCAGTTTGCTAAGAGGGGATGCTCAACTGCCAATGCTGTCAGCCAATTTTGCCTCTTAGTTTACCATATGCATAGAAGAAGGAAATCCCAGCCAGTCACAGTACAGCTTGGCTTTTCTGGGAACTTTGATTGTGACAGGGTCAATGTGCTGCTTGGTGTACTGGAGAAACTCAAAGTGCCTGAGGCATACCTACAATTGATAGAGAACCTCCTACAAAACTGGAAAGTATTTCTCTCATTGGATAATCAAGTGCCTCCAGGATTTTGGCCGTGTGTTTTCCATCCCACAGGACTCCTACAAAGTACACTCCTTTTTATAGCCTATGTGAGTCCATTGTTGCTAAGCATCAAGGCTGTCATTCCTGGAATAGCAATTTCTTTGCTGGGAAAGAGCATTTGCCATATCTCCTGTATGGATGATGTGGTGATGTACCTTTCATCTAATGATGAACTCCCAAGGCTTGAGGAATTCTTAGATCAGTTTGCTTGTGAATTTGGTTTGAGGGTTAATAAAGGCAAGTTGGTCATGTCATCCATCATAGCAGGAAATCAAGTTGAAGGGCATATTTCATTGTTGGGAAAAGTTGTTCTATTAAATTCCATTGTTCACCATCTTAGCAGCTTTGCACCAACCAGAATCTTTTATAAAAATATAGACTCTCTTCAGGAGGCTAGGCTGGAGGAGAGGGCTTCTGCCATCAACCTCAACTTATTACAAAAGTCTAAACCCCTGGATGGCCACCCAAAATATTCTAGTTAGACTCTTGGGTGTCAACTTAGGCATGGAATGCCCACTCCCATTGGAGGGAAGTTAAGCCAACTGGTAGGTCTCTGCCCAAGTGCAGAAGCCTATGACTTCAAAAACAAGTTACCTTAGTGTACAAGAGCATCAATACCTCCTCTGACTCCCTGTTTGATTCTAAATTAAATTACTGGGAGACATGCCATTTGTTGTCTGACGGGAAAACTAAAACGGTGAATTTACTCCCTGCGAGAATCACCCAGTTTATGAGATGGACCAATTTCTCAAACTGGAACCAAAATATGTGGATGATTTGCTCAAGGTCAACCTTGGGGCCCTATCTGATTGGTAACATACATAAACTTTGCTATATGAACTTGTAAAATGCAAGGTGCTGTTTGAGAAAGTGGTTGACCACTTGGTTGAACACCTTCTTGTTAAATACCTCCTTAAAGGAAGGGAAATGGACAAGAGAATGTGTGTTCCTTCATTGGCTAATCAAACATGGGACCAATTAAAGATATAGGTCAACCTTTGACCCTGCACCCATTGTATGGCTTTCTTAATCTGTATTGACTGATTTGCTTTCTCCTTTACTATTGAAACAGATATACCATTCCACATATATATTCAGAAGACCCCCCCCCAATTAAAAAGAATAACATGATTTGTTTTCAAAAAAGAAAAGACTTAATAATGGTTAAGAAAAACTAAAAATTTAAATAAACAAAGAAATCATGAAAATTGACAGCAATGAAAAAAAAAAAAGATAATTTGGTCAAATTAAAAAAATACAAACAAATACGTTTAAATCTGCAATTAAAAAAAAGTATAAATCTTTCTTTTTTAAAATTCATCAATCCAAAAAAGAAAATTAATAAAGTAAAAGAAGAAAAAAATATATTTAAACATTAAAAAAAGATAAGCTTATTTTATATTTCAGAAAAATAATTTGTAAGGCAAAATAACTTAAGTGTTAAGTCAATGTTCCAGGCAAGAAAATTTAAAATTAATTGGAAATTAAAAAACACAGCCAGATAATTGAAAACGGTCTTCTACCGCCAAAAAGAATAGCCAATGAGCTGGGAAAATGGCATGGATGTGGATGAAAAAACACACCAACACCAATTGAAGCAAGGGTCATGAAAAGTGAATCCATTCTGATGGGCAGAGAGAGTATAAATAGGCTGGAAAATTCAGATTATCAGAGAGTGTTTGTTTTTTAACAGTTTCATTAAGTAAAGCAAGAGAGAAAAATCAAACTTATCCATGAAGAAACAATTTAACATGGGTGGTTAGCCTGCTTTTTCTCTATATCCACAATCATGTTATGAGCTCCAGTCTCAGTCTACAGTGCCGTTCATCAAGTCCCATCATTATTGAAAGAAAACAACAGTAAATGAAGACCTGAATTTTTAAAAGGTAAGCATTAAAAATAATAATGGTTCAATTATTAATTCTATAAAAAAGTTTATAATAAAAAAATTAATTACTAATTCTATAATAAAGTTTATAATAAAAAAATTAATGGAGTTATATGAAAACATCGTGTTCTATATTCAAAATTATAAATGCTCTACCAACACAAAAATGCTGATAACAAACTTATATGTCTATGTTAAATGAAAAGTAAATATCTGAGCTGTATATTGAAACAGTAAGGTCTGCTTTGCAGATCTTCCTTTCACCTTTTCTCATCTACTTTCTACCCTCATACCTTAGTTTGAACCCCAATCTATCGTAGGGTGTCTGCAATACACTTATATACCGAAAATCCTGCCTAATTTTAAACCACGAGTACAATGCTCATATTATATATATGTCATTTCCAAATAAATAAAAGATTATAGATTATGTATGTATTCACATAATTTTGATTTATTAAAAAGTAGGTTATATAAGCTGTAATTGCACACACACTAAGATATCCATTTTAAAACAGATCAAAATTATAAATTGTTAAAGTTATTTTGTTTGAAGCTATTTACAAATATATTACCGTTGTAATATATTTTGATTTAAAATAAAATTCATTTAGTAAATATTCATTTAGTAAATAGATTCAAATATTGCAATTTAAAAAGTAAAATCATTTTCTTTAATTTAATAAAAGTTATTCCAAATATTTCTGTTAAAATCAATGAGGGACAATAGTTTAATTAGTAAATGTTGTATAAGTTTATCTAAAAACAGCAGATATCCACTTAAGGTTTTCTTTAATTAATAAAAGTAATTTTAATTAAATCTTGTTTGTAATTCGAATGTCGACAGGGAAAGTAACAAAAGAAATTAATTTATGTTGAATTCCTTTAGACATTCCGATGATTTAATTACAGCTGATAAGTCTGATATTTTTGTAATGCTCCAGGGCAGTTCTATTGTTAAATTCTACTATTAAAAGGAGGGTTTTCTTTTGTTCTCCAGTTAGTTGTTTTTTTATTCTAATGTGTCTAAGAGAAATCATTCTGTGTTCTATTCTAATAATTTGCTAACCTTGACATGTCCGAGTAGAGGCGTTAAGATGGCTATGTCCCCTCGGAATAGCCAGCCGCTGCTCCATACCATTGCAAGTTATCACACAGGCCCCAGAACTGCTGCTGCTGCAAAAATTTGAACATTCCAGATTTTGCTGCTGAATTATAAAACCTGCCGAACATCTACCTGCAAATGCTTCTCCAAAGGTAACCTAAATTAACCCAAGAGCTCTTGTGATTCCTAACTAACATGCTATAGCTTTTTAAAATTGTTTTCTTTATATTTCACATAACTTCATTATGTATTTCTTTAAAGTGTTTAAATATACTCAACATTTTGCTCTATCCTTGGGTTAATATTTTCTATTTATAAAGCTTTCTTTTATTTTATTATGATAATGTGTCAGAATCATCTTTGACCGAGTGAACTATTCCCTCTATTGAAAGTAAATATTAAGGCATATTTTAAATTTATAATTTTCAAATTTTATTATCTTGCAAATCACTCATTCGAGGGCGATTCTTTTCTTTAATGTAATATAATCACATAGTTTAAAATCTACATGTTATTGATTTTAATCTAATATAAGAGTATGTGCAAAGGCAATGATTTAAATGTGTCCCCAAATGCATGATTGCGTATATAAATCTATACTTACTTTTCAAACCTGCAAGCATGCATTTTCCTATTTTAATTACTGTGTTCTACTTTAATTTTAAAGTTCTTCATTGACGTCGAGAATATGCGGACCCTTTTAAATGAATTTCGGGGAATTTGATTGGGCATTTCTCTTAATCCAAGTAAAACCCATTTAGTATGTTTTTATATACACTAGTCTCGTATTGCTGGTACATGAATTGGTTGTTGAGACCGCTTTGTTTTATTTTTCCAAGGATTCTTTACATGGCTAAGGCCATTCTCTCCACGCTTGCGGTTTCCAGGCAGAGGGTGCCCAAAATGACACTCCTGGGAATTAAACGCAATCGTCACACAGTCGCTAAGTTTCGGCTGTTTGTCAAAATACTTTCCTATGGGTTAGTGGCAAGATGCCCTCCGTAATTATTCCTCCAATATTGTTTTATTTTATATTTATTTTACAAAGCATCCGTGACTTAAACATGTCACACCCTCCAACTTTAATAAATTCATTATCAGCAATACTGTCCTCCCAATGCAACTCTATTAATATTATTATCAAATAAATGCTTTGATCATATTCCCATTTTTGCTTAGTAAGCTTTAGTCCATACTATTCTCGAAATCAATAAATATTTTAGAACATTTAATTTCAAATATTATCTTAAACTTGTATAAATTCTCACAGCACCTCGCATATGTTCCTATATCATCAAGCACATTATCGTAATGCTATTAGCCCGAGGAATAGAATATATCACTTTGCTTTATAACCTTTTGTCATTTACTGAAATATAAATGCCAACAATTATTTATTACACGTCCCTGTCTCATATAAGCAGATAGTGGCATTATATATATAATTTATATAAATAAATTGTGTGAAATTATTTAAAACTAAATTTGATCTCTTATTTTATTTGATTCCTATCACTGTCTCGGTCTATATATATATATATTTTCTGCACTTCTTTTGTAAATCCATAGACGTTAATTAGCCACCCAAACTTCTTTTAGTATAGAGTCTTTTGTTTCTCCCTGACCACCAGGCACCGGTCAAAGGTTATACTAGTAGTGGCACCAGATGCACTATCACATAGATGGCGCTGTGAAATTTGGACTTTAGATTCGAACTTAGTATATCTAGAAGGCAACCCCTCCTAGAATGTTCAGTTTCATGTCTGGGGTTTGAATTCTGCAGTGTGTTAGTGAGATAGACGATTCTGACCGTTACAATATATCAGAATAATTAAATTAAGATTATAAATAAAACTGCTGATAAACTTATATATAAAAATATACATCTGTGGAGACCAAATAAATATTCATGCTAGAATAATTAAATGAAGATTATAAATACTTACATGCATATTGTGTATCTAAGTACAATAATGAAACTTATGTATAGAAATGCACATCTATACTTGACTGGATTATAAATAGTCCACCAAATAACAAATATTCATGATAGAATAATTAAATGAAGATTACAAATGCTTACATGCATATTGGTTGTGTCTAAGTAAAATAATGAAACTTTTGTGTAAAAATGCATATCTATACTTGACTGGAATTGCTTATATTACCTGTTTACCTACCTGTGATAAATTTAAAAATATTGAAATGCTATATGAATTATAAATGCTTTCATGCATATTGATTGGGTTTGAGTAAAATAATGAAACTTATGTGTATAAATGCACATCTATACTTGACTGGATTATAAATACTCCACAAATCTGGAATTGCTTATACTACCTGTTTACCTACCTGTGATAAACTTAAAAATAATGAAATGCTGTATGAATCACAAATTCTTACATGCATATTGGTTATGTCTGAATAAAACAATGAAACTTATGTATATAAGTACACATCTATACTTGACTGAACTGTAAAAGCTTCACAAATCTGGAATTGCTCATCTTACCTGTTTACCTACCTAAAAAGGATATACAGATATGGAACAAATAGTTAAAAATATTCATGCAGTAATGGTAGACATCTACTTGATAAAAGACCTTTTGACTTCTTCACACAAGATAAATGAAAATGAATCTTCACATGGATACACATGAACTCTGTTGGAAAGACTTGCAAATGAATTATTGTTAAATAAAGTGCTTCTAAACCTCTCCTCATAATTAAACTGAAAATGAATCTTCACATGGATACACATAAACTCTGTTAGAAGGACTTGCAAATGAATTATTGTTAAATAAAGTGCTTCTAAACTTCTCATAATTGAACTGAAAATGAATCTTCACATGGATATGAATGAACTTTATTGGAAGGACTTGCAAATGAATTGTTGTTAAATAAAATTGTTGTTACTTAAAATTAATTTTAGTTGTTCAGTTCTATTTTGCATTTCTTGTCATTCATTGCATATGTTCATGAAAATTTCATGCTTCCTGAGCTATGTCTGGCATAAGTAGACCTAGGTAAGTGAGGTTGTAGTGAGATGGAACTCTAGTGGTGCCTTTTGGGAAACCAAACACATAAATTTCTAGGTGTTTCCAGTTTCTATGGTGCTACATCCTCTGATGAGCAGGAAATATTGTTGTAGGGGGGGGTGCCATCTGTATTGGGAAAAGCCAATCGATGGTTCCTTCTTACAATATGCTCATCAGAAAATTGTTACAACTGAGGTAATAAAGGGGTTGTATGGTGGTCCAGTTGCACTATGTATTATATTTTATTGTATTTTGACCTGTGACTTATTGATTGCTGTATCCACATCACATAAGTATACTTATGCAATCCCATTATTGTATGGCAAATTTTCCTTTTATAAATTTTCTAGTATTACATTTGAAGTCACCTGAACATGTTGTTATTTGAAGGCCTTGTTTGTCAGGCCTACATAATTCATTTTTTTATTATGACAGCCATCTTTTTTGTATTCTCATCCTTTGTATGATCCTAATAACAATTATTATATGAGTATGTTTAGCTTAGATGAACTCGGTAACCTGTTTTATGTTGAAAACTACCTAACCATTTGATTTTTCATATAATAGCTATACTCATCTTGTTTATGTTAATTATTCAATGACCAAAACTATGAGCTTACTTTGACATATTGTCTATGTTCTCTTGTCGGTGTAATTTCATCAACCTGTGTGTTCTTGAATTCCTCAAATGTGATCCTTGTAGCTCATGAGATGCTACATGTACACTCCAATTGAATTTTGCAATTTACTGTTTTCCTTTTATGATTTTTCTGTAAATAAAGTTCACTTTTGAAATAATTAATATGAAAACAACTGATACAATTTTAAAAACTGAGACAAAGATAGCCGGTAAAAAAAAGCAGCAATTGACCAATAAAATTTCTACTGAGACTAGAGAATTTATGAAGAGAAGAAGGAATATAAAGATATACAAAAATGATGCATTAAAAAGAATTGAATATCTTGAATTTTGTAAAATGGTGCTGATATAAGAAAGTATAACTGTAAACTAACAAGAAAAGATGTAGAAAAGAATAAAACTAAAGAGTATAAAACAACGTTTTGGTATTGGTAGGAAATTTATATTTGCAATAAGAAAAAAAGATGGAATTATTACTAAAAAGAGAGATGACATCATGAAGTGGGGAGAAGACTTTTATCAGAATTATATAGTAATAAAGAACAAGTACCTTCTATATCCATTACATCTTCTGAATTGCCCAGAATTTTTAAATGAAAAAGTGAGAAATGCAATTAAATGTATGAAGAAAGGAAAGGCTCCAGTAATGATGGAATTTATAATTGATATATTAAAAGAAGCAGGTGAAGAAATATAATTTCTTTTAGCAAAGTTATATACCAAATGTCTAAATGATAAAGATGTCCCAGATGATTGGAAGAATGCAGTACTAATATTAATATTTAAAAAAGGTGATAAAGAAGATATTAGAAATTACAGACATATCAGACTTTTATCAGTGTTAAAATTTTTTTTACCAAGATAATTGCAACTCATCTAAAGAGAACATTGGATTTCCACTAACCAAGAGAACAAGCTGGTTTTAAAAGTGGTTTTAGTACAGTAGATCATATTCAGGAATTGAGAGAAGTTATAGAAAAAACAAATGAATATGAGTTGCCATTAAGCTTTGGATTTGTAGATTATGAAAAGGCATTTGATTCTATAAACATTTCTTCAGTGATTAAAGCATTGGATCATCAAGTTATAGATCTGGATATTGTGATATTTTAAAAAATATCTATAAACATGCAACAATAACAATTAGATTACATAATGATACTGGGAAAGACAACATTGAGAAAGATGTAATACAGGGTGACTCCATATCTCCAAATCTTTTTACAGCCGAGCTGCAAGAAGTATTTCTCGGATTAAAATGGGAAGCTAAAGAAGTGAAAGTAAATGGACGTTATTTAAGTGATTTTGCATATGATGTGGTTGTTTTTGCAAATAATGCTTCAGAGCTTCAGGAGTTATCAGATGAAAGTAGGAAAGTAGGACTAAATACAAATGTTAAAAAGACTAAAGTAATATTTAATGGATTTTCTCAAAATATGAAAATAAAGATTGATTATGATGAGTTAGAAGAAGTTACCAGTTACAAATACCTTGGTCATATTATTAATACAGATGGAAACATAATGGATGAAATTAATCATAGAATTGAACTTGGTTGGAGTGCTTTCAGTATAAATAACTTGATACCAAAAGGAAAAATGCCTATGGTTTTGAAAATAAAAGATTTTTAATAAATGTGACCAGTTCTTATTTATGGATCTGAGACTTGAACACTTAACAGAAGAGCAATACAGATACTTCAGATCACTCAAAGAAATATGGAGAGATGCGCATTGGGAGTAACAAGAAGAGATCGAAAACACAGGTGTTACTGATCTCATTGAAAAAATTCAGTCGAGTTGGGCTGAACATATTGCTAGAAGAGATGATAATAGATGGACAATTAAAATCGTAAAACTAGTTTCCAAGAGATTGTAAAAGACCCAGAAATAGACCACATGTAAGATGGATGAACTAAGAGAGTGTGCAGAGGTGATGTGGAGAAGAGAAGCTAAAGATGGGAGAAGATGAACTGAATTTGGAGAGACCTTCATCCTGCAGTGGATTGATAATGGTTGATGATGATGATACAGAAAAAACTCTTATGTTAACATTGTTCTTTCATATAATCCATCGATTCAGCACTCATGATCCAGTTATTTGAGTCATAATGAGTTATCATTGTCTTTTAAATCTTTGATGATCTTGACTTTTTAGGAGGTACACCAGATATTGATAGCTAAAGATCTTTAGTGAAAAAGTTTTAGAATAAATAGTTGACTTATCTTAGATATTTGAATTCTTTTCATACAACACATGAACATTATAGTCTCATTCAGTGACTTAAGGCATTTTTAGATTTGTTAGGGTAGTCTAAGTCAGGTCAAATGCTGTGCATGGTTTCTCTACAAGCTTGTTAGTTTTCTTTACTTCTTTGTTTTCATTTTCTTCATTCAGGTGCATTAATTCCTCATTATCAATTCTTTGATGTGTGATTGCAGAAGCTATTCAATCATGTTGTCAACATCAAGTTCTTATTGGTCTTATTATACAAAGTGTCAACCAAATGCTGCATTAGTTGTTGTAGTTTGGTATATTTTAAAGGTTGTAGCATTCTTTGATACATAGGTTGAAGAAGTGATGCGATGATGATTGTTTAGTGTTGGATGCTATAATCTCAGGTAAAAGCATATGTAACTGTAAGCCTTCACAAATATTCAATATTGCTAGTAAAAATGTTTGGTTTCACTGTGCAAACACCCTAAAAGACGAATCAAGAAAAGGAGAATAAGCTCATAGATGACCATGTTTTATGTTCTTCCACAAAATTATTAAATATTGTGTTGAAAAGAAAATCCATATTGACGTTTTTTTCTCTAAAATTCATATTCTTATATTATTTATGTGAAATTATTGAAAATTAAAAAAAACACATCTCATTACCTGTAGAGCTGTGACCATAAGGACCTGTTATTTATAAACATGATAGCCAATTTATAGAACTGCACTTTACCACAACCTATTCATGCTGTTAAACGAAAAAAAAAATCAATATTCTCTCATGAAAAATAAAAGAAATGCATGTAATGTTTGTATATTGTAATAAATATTTAAACTTTTTTACAGTACATATTATATAGAGCTAATTACCTAGTACATTATATATAAATACACTCGATGTTATATTTTTTTACATTAGGTTTTATTATAATATGAGAAGTTCCGGTTTATTATATGCTCTAACCATTTTCTTGAAATGATCTCACAACTATTCAAATAACAGAATACTTTTATATAAAAAAAATATTACTCCGATATTGGATTTTAATCATATACAATTTATTATTAGATAGATATTTGGTAAAAGAAAGTTGTTGTTTTAATATTTAGCTTTATTACTGCCTTGCATGCTTTTAATAAAGCGAAATATTAAAAAGAACTATTTTTTATGTAAGTGTATTTATTTTACCATGCAAAAGTATATCAGTTAAATGCTTAGAATTCTGGGATATGATCTCCTCACTATATGGCAAAATTTGTATATAAAGTCTGAAAACCCAGTAGTTTTTTAGCCTGAAAAATAATGCCACTTAGTGCAAGATCTTATAATTAATAGAAGCTAAAAGTTTGTCCAGGTTTGCATTCAGTATAGTTTCTAGCTTAAGGCTTTCATCAGTGAGTAGACTTGAATCTGAGAGCAGTACATTTAGCTCTATGGATCTAATGTATATTTTATGCACCCACCATTTCCTATTGGTTAAACTTACTTTTTTTTTTAATTAATGAGTTTTTCTTTTAGAGATAGCAATAATTACTTCTGGAATAATTTCATGGGAGTGTTTTCCAAAACACCCTTTTTCTCAAATTCAAATTTAACATTTTGATTATACAAAAGACGTTTTTCATATTTGATTTATAATAATAGTTATTTTCCAAATACAGTATTATAAAATTGCTTTAATTTATAAAGATTGGGGAAAAAGTGAAAGTAAAAAAAAAAAATGATCGAAACGATCTGAAGATCGAAATTTTTTTTCTAGCCTCTGTAATTTTAGGTATATATAATTTTAGATAAAACATCTGCATTTCCCATTAAATTTACTGCAAGAAAAAGATAACATATTTCCATAAGCCTTTTCTAGAAGGCAAATCTGAAAATTCGTAAAATGCATACATCTTTTTTAGAAATCTTTCTATTCATTTAAAGTCAAATACCAAACTTAAATCAATTAGTTAATTTGTCATTGTTTTCCTTCATTACACGGACTATCATTTTATCATATTTTATGTGATTTTTTTTTTTTTACATTATACAAAATGGTTTTGTGGATTTATAGAATCTATAAACCAAATTCCGCATTTTTTAAAGCGATATAATAATCTAATATGCACATTCATACGTACATAATTCTAAATAGACTGCAGACCTATAACATTTACTAATCAGTTTAATAAATTATTTTATTACAACTTTTTAGGATGAAAAAGCCCAATTTACACACAGGTTAAGAATTATAATTAAAAATTTAAATCAAATCTGATACGACATGTAAATATTACTAGCATTTAAAACAAATAAGTATTTTATGCATAGCACAAAGCTTATAATTATTTCAAAAATAAAAACACATATATGTACGAAAGCATTTTATCCTGTGTTTCTAAGTGATGAGAAAAAATATATTTAATCCGCTGCTGCTGCAAATAAAAATATTACTAAGAAATATAAAATATTGAAATCTATTTAAAAGAATTATAATGTAATAGAAATTTTAATTCCATAAACTTTTGGTAGATGCTTTTAAAAGGGTAAATGCTTTTAGATGACCGTTGTGACGAATGATACTTTCAAATGAGTAGAAAAGGAAAGTAAAATATGATACCTATGCAAGAAGGACATCTTATAAAGATCAGTTTAATTAAAGTGTTTTTTTTTCTTTTTGCATATTTCAAGTAAAATTGTAGAAGATAAAGTATTTTTTTTTCCAAATTGTCTTTAATAAAAATTCAATTAAATATTTTCATAGACTGCAAAAATATTGTTTTTCACCCCATTATCTAGATATAATAATAATTCACAAACCTTAATAACAGACTAATACATATTAAGTAATTAAATATAGATAACAACATGTGCATAGTGACTGCTGTTTTGTTTATTAAAAGGAGAAATTTATTCTTGAAAATAAAAATACAATAACATTGTAGTTAGATAAAAAAAAAAAAAACATTATTTCATGAAAATTGAATATTGAGTAGTTTGTTAATATTCATACAAGGATGTAGTTAGTCTCATGCAATGAGTGTTTTGTGTCTGAGGTTAATTCTTGTCCAGGTTTCCTGGAACAAATGATTTGGAGCCAGAAGTTGGTCTCTATCCTTAATTTTAGAGATTAATTCTGTGAAAACATGATAGATGTTGTGATTGGTTTGGGTAAATATTAGTTTGCATCTGATGAACCAAACTGTAAAATGGAGAAAAATGCAGTCTGATAATGGAGAAGGTGCCATTGTCTATGGATTTGCTAATGGAAAAAACATCTGTTATTCCAGGTGACATACTACTAACAATGAAAACATGAAGTGGAGCTAGAAAGGAGCAGAAATAAAAGACATTCTGGATTGTTTCATCATCAGTCTTGCATAAGTGACACTATTTGTGAATCCCCTTCTCCAAACCAAAAAATGATTGCTGGGAAGGGAGGAGAGATTGAATTTATAAGACAATTTATTTGGGTTCAAAGAGCCAGTTCTTAGAATGCCTGATGATTTGCTTGTTATTTATTCCTAGCTGAGAAAGCAAAATGATTTGGTTTGGATTAATGAGTTTATAGGTCTCCCAATAAGACTTCTTGTTTTGTAAAGTTTGTTCTGTGATATTAACAAGGCTGTTAGTGTGTGTGAATAGATCACTAATTCATTTACTTGCAAATGGTGGAGGTGTCAGTAGGTTTGAAAGGAAAATTGATGTTGGCATCAGATAATTCAAGATAGATTGAGGGGAGTAATCCAATTGACTTTTGAATTTAGCAAACTGCTATAGAATCAAGACCCACACCTCTCAATTCTTTGGGTCTCTGCATTTTAATCATGCTGATGGCAACAACTGTCCCTTTCCAAAATAACATCAAACAGATTGAATTTATACTTGATTGAAAAGCTTTAGTTGGTTTGATAATGGGTAAAAAATAATTGATTCTGGGAAAGATGACCATATTTAGAAGTGTTGTTTTTCCAGGAAGTGATAAGGTGATTGAAGAAAGGGAGTTTACTATTTGCTTGGTTTTGTGATTGAAGAAAGAGATTTTACTATTTGCTTGGTTTTGTCTAGAATGGACTGTGTATTTGCTTTCTCATTGCAGTGGCTAATAATGCAATGGAAAAGCTGAGAAATTTTTGGGGCTGGTGATGTAAGTTGGGGGAATGGTTTTGCCATTGCAGATTTTCCAAATGGCTGATTTTGATTGGTTGATCTGTAGATTATATTGTGAGGCATATTTGTCCAAGATTAATTGTAAGCATAGTAAATATTTGATGGAGGGGAGAAATATGGTGACATCATCGACGTAGGAGATGTGGTGCATCTCCTTCCTCAAAAAAGGAATATTAATACCAGGTAGTCACTTTCAATTTCTTTAAGGAGGGAATCTATATAAGTTATAAAGCAGAGGATACTAAGTGGAGTTCCTTGAGGAATTGAGAGATGGGGTCTAAATTCAGGGGCCAGGCTCCCATCAAGAGAGGTGAAGATGGACCGATTGAGGATGAGATTACCAATAATCTTTACATAGACTGGAGGAACTGAGTAGTTACTAAAGATTTGTAATAACATAGAAGGCACTACAGTATCAAAAGCAGATGAAAAATTTAATTGCACTGCAATGGGCATTGTCTTCCTGGGTTGTCTAATGTATTTTCTGATAATCATAAAACGATGAACAATTTGAATTGTGGAGGAGCCTTTACAGACATATTGATGATTTGAGATATATGATAGTAACTGGTCTTGGATCCTGTCCTTAATGATGTACTCAATGGTCTTGATGAGTATCAGGGTAGGCTGTATGTTAGAGAGTTGTGAAAGATTGATTTATTTCTTTATAAAAGGCACTAATGAGATCAGGTAGAGATCCAGAATGTTTTGAAACTCACCCATGATTATGTCAATTAATCTGCAAAGTATGGGTGCAGTGAAATAACTTAGGTGGAGCAGAACAAAGTGAGGTATTTCATGCAGACCAGGATGTATGTTTTTAGGGTAGGATTGTAGTTTCTGGATTATGTGAGCCTCTGTTACATTGTGACTGTCAAACTGTGTTATATTATCCCAGGTGTTACAAATGTCAAGAGGTGGCACTGTAATTTGGATTGAAAGTATTCATGTATGAGTGTTAGCATTGTAGATCCTGTATAGTTTTTCTCAGCAATAGTGATCATGGAGGGTGTAGGTCACTTGACAGCACCAATTTTCCAGTGAATGTAACTTCGCTTCCAATTGTGTTGTGTTGCAAAAACATTTTTTGTTCTTTTCATTGCTAGATATTGGGCAAGTACCCTCTGCTTGTCATGGTACTGGGTTTTAAGGTTTATTATGTCTATCATAGTGGAATTTGTAAATGAGAGTTGAAAGATCATTTGTAGATGAGAGTTCAGAGATCTGATGTCTGATTAGGTGTAGTTCCTTCAGGAGATGATTGGGACCTTTGGTTTGCCTAGTGAAGGTGTTGACCAGAGAATTTAATATGCCAATGAAGGCTGCCCATGCATGTAGTGGGGGAAGCATGAGTATTTAAATTTTGTGTAAGAGAATATAAACTTCAGAAAAAGGCATACTGGAGTATTTGCCTTGTTTAATAGCCTGATGGTATAAGGGTGTTATGAAGGTGGCAGGGGTGTAAGATCAAAATATATTGTTATTAGTGAGGCCAGATGATCTGAACAAATTGTAGTTTAGATTCAATGTCATAATGTAGGTCAGGGGGATAGTAGAGGAGATCAATTAAGGTTTTCTTGTGTAATGTATAGAAGAAAAATGAATTTGGTGGGAAACAGCCTTCTCCACATAGGAGAATTCTATTAAATAGATGCAAATATTTTGTATTGAATTGTTGGTACTTTAAATTAAAATCACCAAGACATATTACAGAAGAGGATATAAAAGTGAGAAATGCATTGATGCAGTTGATGATTGAAAATATTAGAGTTGTATCATTTCTGAGATATAAATATATAATTATTATTGGCATGTTAGCAATAGTTAGATGAAGTATTATTAGTTTTTTACTTAGGTGCAGAATTCAGCATTTATCATAGGCAAGATTTTATTGATTAAGAAGGCTACTTCTGGAGATGCTGTGTTGGACGGTAGGTATGAAATGTACCATATTAGCTTAATAATTGAGGAATCTTATGATTGGATTGAAAATGCAATTTGGTTTCTGAGAGACATATTAAATGTAGATCTACTTTATTGAGCCACTGTTTGATGGCTACAGCATGGTCAAGAGAGTTCAGTCCTCTGATGTTTACTCCACCTATTATAAGATGCATAAGGTAGAAAGAAGAAAGAGAGACACACACATTAAATATTAGTGCTCCATGGAGAGTTCATGAATCAACATTACTTGACGATCCCAAGAGATCCTGTTGAGGGCTTGATTGAGTTTTAAGATGATCAGTTGAACAGATTTGACACACAGTGTTTAATTGAGACTTTTCATCCTGAGTTGAGTTTAGAAATAATTAGTTTTTGATGGCTGCTGTTGATGTTTCATGTGACTGATTAGGTTTTGTGTCTTATTTGGCTTTAATTGATTTGGAATTTTTTTATCCTTCTTCTTTTTAGGGATGGAGGATTTGCCATTCAGTTGATGCTTATTATATTTTTTAGGATTTTTATATGATTAAAATATATAGATATCAGTAAATATGACCCCCCCTCCATGCTGAGTGTCCAAACATATTTGTTCATATATCTTTTAAGTTATTGGTGTCAATGCGGCACCTTATGATGAGTGCCATTGGGTTATTGTAAATTTCCCTCTGCAATTCCATCAATAACTTTATATTTTAATCATTTATGTCTATCTTAAATGGGTTTAATTTCAGTCTATTTCTTTCATAGTTATGTCAATGATGCTGAAAGGATATATGGGTGTTTATATCAATGTAATGTGAAGTATTTTTAGCATACAGGGCAAAGCCCAATTGAATGCATGACCCAAAGATGTAGTCATTGCATTGCAATGGACACATATGTATTTCCTGTGCCTTTGTCCCCTTTTTTTAGCTCTATGGATAGGGACTATAAGTCGGCATATAGACCTCTCTTACCCATACATAGCATTTCTCTTTAAATATTATATACATGATTCCTTCACCAGACAGACACATATTCCTGTACTGGATAAGGATCATGCCTTTCAAATAATATCACGCTGTCAGATGCACATTCCTGTCAGCATGGTTTTATACTAGCATCTTCATATTGCATTGGTTGTGACTATAAATCTGGAAGCAGGCATTGGTTTGGCTATGAACTTTTAGTCTGAGATTGGATAATTGTTTTGAAAAATTTTTAATTGAGTAATCTATGTAGCAATATATACTCAACATTATAAAACAAACTTATATAAAATGTCCATCTGTGCAGACTTTCTTAAATAACAATTTAAATTTAAAAAAATAATAACCAATTTAGAATGAATAGTAAAGATAAATTTTATTCCTCAATTTTCAATGCTTATATATGTGCATTAATAAATGTTTTTTGTGTATTATTACTGGAAGTGGCTTATTTGATTTTTTTAATATTGAAAATATATTTTTAAGAAGTTTTATATTTAGTCTTTTTCTTTTTAAAATATTTAATAAGTATTTATGTTAAATCTCTGTATCTCCTTGAGCTAGTGGCATGGGCTAATGGTCAATATAAAATTAAGTTGGATCTTTAATTGTGCATATCTGCCTACTATATAAATTTTCCAAGTTCAAATGGTTTGGTGGCACCCTTGTATGCAGATATGGTAAGACTCAGTTATAATATAAATTATTTGATTTATAATTTAAAATGAGAAAATGTATATAATCCCCATATTTTGTCACAAATAAAGACATCTAGGAATGTCCAAATTTGATTTGCCAGGATGGAGAAGTTCAACCACCTACAAATGGTGGACAACTCAGTCCGGAAGAAAATTGGTAATATTTTTTCACCATAGAGCTCTAGAAATCTATTTTAAAAACATGTAATATTTATATGAAGCTAGCTATAATGAATGTTTGTTAAATTGTAAATTCTCAATTATTTAAAATTCTTGTTAAAATAAAATCTCTAAATGGTAATTGTAACAGTATGTCTATAATTGTAACTTTTTAATAATTTTTCCTGTAACTGTAATTACTTATTATTTTACCCTTTTTATAATCTGGTGCCATGCCTATTTTCTATTCTAATTATTTCTCACATCATATGTTATGAGATAACATAATTTCAAAGCAGAGAATAATTAATTGAATAAATTTTTGGTAAAGACAATTAGAAGCACTCTGGTGAAATGTACTCATTGCTTTTTAGCTGTTATAAATTGTGGCTGTGAAATCTATTCTAAGAGATAACAACAGATTGCTATGCACTCATTGTTATTTATATTTAATAACTTAATATATATTAGTATGTTATTAAGGTTTGTGAATTATTATTATATCTCTTAGTTAGATAACAGCTATGGATAATCCCACAAGCATATTTAAAAATGTATAATGCCTGAAATATGCATTCTTCTCCCTAGTTTCATCATAAAGGAATATATAGAGATTCAAAACCTACTCAAAACTACTGTTGAAAGTCTTTTACTTTTAAACATTGATGAAATTCTTCATCTTTTTGAAAAAAAGGTTAATTAGATTTTTTTATTTGTTGATACTCCACCAAATAGTGTTGAAACTCAGAGGAATTTTTTTATTAAATGTAGTGCAATTTATTTTCCTACCATTTTTCCAATTATCACTTTGTTTTATTTCATAGACTTTTGAAACTAGCATTCTTGATTGTTTTTTTAAAATGTAATGCAGTTTGTGTGAATATTTTTTTGATTTATTTCATAGCTTCTGAAAAAAGCATTAGACAACATTTTCTTAGATTTCTTGATTTTGTATTTCATTTATTTTTGATTGATTTCTTGATGCAGGGGGAAAAGGATGTGTTCTTTTAAAAATAGCATTCATGATGAAAAAAAGCTTTAAATAGTTTTTGTTTATTTCATAGATTTCTTAATGGGGGGAGGGGGGAGGGTTGTGTGCTTTTGAAAATAGCATTTATGATGGGAAATAGCATTTAGCATATGTTAATTTTTTTGAGACTTAGTTTTATAATTTTTGATTTATTTCCTTGTCCCTAGAAAATAGCATTTTTTATTGGTTTTGTAATATATATTTTAGAGTGATTTATGAGATTTCTTACCTTAGGAATTTTAATCTTTGATTTATATCATAGGCTTTTGAAAATAGCATTAAATAGTGTTTTCTTCAATTTTTTGTTTTTGTAATTTGTATTTAGAGCAATTTCAGACATTTCTTTGTGTTGTTGTAGGAATGTTAATTTTACAGTGATTTCTTCACCAAAAATTTATCACTTGTATGGTTCTTGATGGGTTCTGCAGCATCGCCTAGCAGCATGGTCCAGCTAACTGACAAGTACCATATAATTTTAGAGGCTGTACATTTTTGCTTTATATTACTTATTTCTTTTAAAAAATCTTTGGTAATTGTAATATAAAACATGTGTAAAATTGAAAGACATCAGATATAATCAAAAAGAGGGCAGCATTTATTAAATGATTAAACATAAGTTTAAACTAAATTCGTACAAATGAGCAAATGAAATATTATTGAAAAAAATTTTTTTAAAAAACAATTAAATTGAAAGGAATTTGATTTGAAAAATACTATTGTTCTTTAGAATATAAAAAATATTAAAAAAAAAACTGGCTTTGAACTTTTATTCTCACATGGTGTCTTTGCATAATTTTTTACTCTTTATGGAGAATTTTATAAAAATAATTTTTTTTTAGAAGTTGAAGCATTTTAAAAAAGGATTTCATCAGTTTAATACATTGAAAAAGTAAATAAAGAATATCAAAATGTAAACTATCCTAATAATTATTGGAACAAAAACAATTAAAACTATTTCATTTTTATTGTCTTTAAAATAAAAATTAAAAAGAATTTATTGTTTAAAATAAAATTGTTCAATAGAATATACAAAAACAATATTTTAAAACTCCTTGCCTTTAAATTATTAATTACATTAAGTTATAAAGTATTTTATAACAATTTACAACTACCCTTTAAGTATAGTCTCATGTGATTAATCAATCATAATATTGTTTTGGAACTTTTATTTGTGTTAAATGTTAAAAGTTAAACATATGGTACATATCATGAAAAATGATAAAATTTAAAATATTCAAAAGTTTATTAGCTTTAAAATGAATTAAAAACATTTTTCTTATAAAAAGATATTCTACTAATAAATTTAATATGTGGCAGAATTAAAATAATTTTATTTTTATTGCCTTCAAAAAAATTAAAAACTATTTTTAAAAATTAAAATGTTCAATAGAATATAACAAATAATGTTTTATAATATTCTTTCTTTCCACTTGCCTTTTATATTAAGTTATAAAGTGAGGTCTAACATGGCTTTGAATTTTTACTCACTCTCCCCATAAGGATATAATTTTCTTTCTTTGATTTTTTGTAAAGAATTTCATAGGCCATACAAATATCTGCTTAAGAAGCTTAAAGTCTTTTTTACAAATGGGTTTTGTCAATTTAATATACTTAAAAAAGCAAGTGAATGTCATTTAATTATCTGTTTACAATTTCCCTTTGAATATATTGGCATGTTATTAAAAAAGTTTTAAAGTAGCTTGAATTATTGATTATTCTAAACTTAAAAGTGAGAAAATTAATACATGTTACTGTTCATAAAGAATGTTATAAATTAATCTATTTATATATCAATTAACTTTAATAAAAAATATTAAAACCATTTTATTTTTAAAAAAAATTGTTCAAGTGATATATTAAAAATGTGAGACAAGTAAAACCATTTTGTTTTTATTCTCTTTAAAATTTTTTTTCAAAAATAAATTTTAAAAGTATCATTATTCAATAAAATATACAAAAATAATATTTTAAAACATTGCATTAAATTTGTCATTTACAATAAATGAAAAGCTATGAATTTTTATTTTAGAATCAGAATTTTTGCTTCAAAATTTTGAAGCTTTATTTACTTTAATGTATTTCAAAATGTAACTAAATGAAATGTGATTTATTTGTAGATCTTATAATAAAATTTACAATATTCAAATAATTATTAGCTTTAAAAAACATTTTACTGTATGTAACATTTATTTAGATAATATTTAAAAACAACCAGTGCCTTTAACTTGGCATTTATGACCATTTATATAAGAAAAAATAAATCCATTTTATTTATTAAAATGGCATTATTCAGTGATAAAATAACTATGTTGTCTTGCGTTGTTAGTCGAGAGGTATCGCAGCCACCATGCAAGCAAGTAGTTGGTTATAGACAGTTGTGGGTTCACGTCCCAGCCAATGCTATGACACATGAAAAAAAATAACTATGTTGTCAAGCATTGATGGTCGAGAGGTCAGCGACAGCTGTTTTACAAGCAGTTGTTCCAGGTTAGTGGGTTCGCATCCCGGCTGATGCTATGACACATGGAAAAAAAATGAAAAAAAATAAGTATGTTGGAAATTTCAGGAATATTCTTAACTTGCCTTCAAATGCAGTTTTAAAATTTCAGGGTAATTATATTTTTCATATGATAAATCGTATTTTATTTTTAAAAATAACTTTGTTCAAAGGAATGTACAAAATCATTTTGTAATATTTGTAAACACTATTTTATATAATTATATAATATATTAACATTGTTTATTTATATTTATCAAATATAGCATGAAAGAAAAGACCAAATTTGTACATTATTCATCTAGTCTTATCTTTATAGTATTATGTTGCTATTATTAGCTTCTAGAGAAAAGAGGAATTGTTTTTCCAAATTTGCAGTGTCCGCGAAAAGTAAGTAAGACAAAACATTCACACAGAAATTGTAATTGGATTTTTATTATTCTGATTTGAAGAAATTGTAAAGTAATGTTGTATATGATTTTAGAGACTGTGTTTTGTATGGATATAATGGAATTAATGATCAAGAAGTTCATAGAAAAGAATTCAAACACTGTATTTGATAAATATATATGAAAAAGTTTGCTTGGATACAACCTTACTGCAAGGAAAACATCATATGGCACAAACAGAAGAAGCTTCTTTTAAAGAAAATACCGCAGAGTTCAAACTCAGGGAGAATGTACTCTATTTCAAGGTATGGTCATGCCCTGTTTGATATGTACATTGGATGATGTGTGTACTGTGATTAATTGGAAAATGGAAAAATCAAACAACAGACAACTAATAGTCAAAAATTAATTTTAAATTTGGTTTCTATTCATGATTGTTGGATAATAAAAATAACATGTTTTGATTAATTTAACAATTGAGTAGGCATAATCACCCTTTTATTTGTGTTCATTAACTAATTACAAATCCATATTTTTTATCCCTATGATGGATGGTCATTCACCTTTGTATTTTAATTATTTCAACTTTACATCAAAGACAATATTAACAAAAGAGACCTATATTTTAATAATAAAATCTGCTAACTAAAATTTCTAATATCAGTTGCTCATTAAATTCTGATCTGCCTATCTGTATTTTTGTTGAAGGTTTCTCTTATTTTCTGAACCCCCATTCTATTCTGATGTCATATAAATCTGTGATAGGACAGATCAATCATCCAAGGGTTTAGTCATTCATTCCAAATAACAAATAATTAATAATTAAGTTAACTGAACACAAACATTGAACATAAAAAATATTGTAACTGTCAAAGTGTGAGTACGAATATTGAATAAGAATTAAAGTCACACCTTTCAAATCAGTAGGCTGATGTACCAATTGGAAAGCATGCCAGGAGTCTGCCCTTTAAATTTTATTATTAAATGAAAAATAAAAAATAAAGTAGATGGCCCACTCCCTCTAGAATAATTGGAGGTTGAATGGATTGACTCTCTGTTTCAAATGAAAAAAAAACCCAATGTAACAAGCAAAATAGAAATTTAAAAAATATATAAATTTGGGATGTTAATCCGGTGTAGTCTAGCTATAGCTCAAACTCTTGTAATCCAGATCATGGGATGCCCAAGTATCTTTGCTCTTAAGAAAGTTCCTTTGCATGAACTGAATCATAATACATTGGATAACCTTTGGCCACCATCTGGGTCTTAATGTTGGTGACTCAGACCTTTTATATACTATCTCTCATATGCTGAGATAATTTCTTTGCTTGATTGTAGCACATTATACATTTTTTACTATCAGAATGTTGTACTGGTCAAAACAGATTTATCTATCTAACATGAGCTGGAACGTAAAAAAATGTATTTCAAACCCAGTTAAGCCTGAGATTTAGATCAGTGACCAATCTGGATTTGAACCCACTCCATAAGCTGCAGATCAAACACCTAATGGATAGCATAACAGTGATGGCACATGAGAATTTATTTTAAATCTGGGTCACTAGCAGGGTGGAGAAGACCATGAGAGATCTATTAACTATGATTTAACTAAAACATATCCATGCATAGCTGTATGTGTGGAAGTGGAGAAAAAGGAATTTGAACTATTCAACAATTTAAGTAACAAAAAATAGTTTAATATAGACAAATTATTATACATACATTTATAAATTAATTGCATACATTAGTGTGTGCATGAATGAGCAAGTGGTCTACCAAACGATAGATAATTATATATTGTCATTCATGCTATATTTCTCATATGCTCTTTATTAGCTAAATAGTATATTATAAACAAACACACATTTTTGGTGGGTCCAATATTAAGATGCCAATCAATTATTAGAAAGAATTTACATAAAATTGCTATTAATGCTTTGGTTTATGGTTCTGAAACGTGGTGGCTAACAATTTTAGGGGACATTCTGAGATTCATTATATATATATATAATATAAACTATTTTCACCCCATTACAATTATGAAAATAAATAAAACACATTTGAAAACATATTTGATTATATGGCAAAATACTTAATGAAACTTCTTTTAATTAGCACTGGTAAGAAGAACGCTTTATTTTCCCCAAGGCAAATACTCTTAAATACATAAATAACAAATTATGATGATGGGATTGTATAAGATTGAAATAACATTTTAAATTGATAAAGTTAATAATGTTTGGCATTTACATATATATATATATATATATGAACAGATAGCATTCTACCAAAAACACCTTCAAACGTATGTTTACATAAATGTCAGAGCACACATTCACTATCTCTAACTTTAATTCCACTTTCAGATCATGATTTCAAGCTATTTGCTATCATCAGTGAAAGACAGGAATTTTAGAAAATTTTAGAAAATTCCTGTCTTTCACTGATGATAGCAAATAGCTTGAAATCATGATCTGAAAGTGGAATTAAAGTTAGAGATAGTGAATGCGTGCTCTGATGTTTATGTAAACATAAGCTAGATGGTGTTTTTGGTAGAACACCATCTGTTGACATAAATACAAGCATTAGCAAGTTTTTAACTTGGTTTTTTGTTTTTCATATATATATATTGAGCAAAGTGCAACCATAATATTATTACAGCACTAAAATTAGGTCATAAGCAAAAGAAATAATGACATGAATAAGGAATGGTACTAACATAGACAGAAAACTCAAAGATAAGGTCATGCTTCTGGATGAAAAACGAAATCTAACACCCCCTTTTCTAAGGTACTGCTTAGAGAAAAGTGGATAAGGCATGCCATGGACACCACCGATGTGCATGACTTTCATATGAAGAAAGTGGATAGGCATAGCATGTGCCAGACTTAAGGGAATCACTGCCAGATGCCTTTTTATATGAAATAAATGGTTCTGGGTGGGTCAACTATCCTCAGGACAAGGCTTGAGAAGAAAATCTATGGGTTTGAACTTGTCACAACCCCCAGATTAGAAGACTAAAGGCATGTAATATATATATATATATATATATATATATATATATATATATATATATATATATATACACAGAGAGAGATAGGCCGAATGTCAGTAACACAGTAATGATAAATGTCACTAATGACATTGAATAAGTTTTACTGCTTTAAAAATAAATGACCCTAGTTTGAATGCCATAATTTATATAAATAATATGGTATGCTGATATATATATATATATATATATATATATATGGAAAAAGAAAATAACTAGCAGTTATATATAGAAAACAATTAATAAGTCACCCTTTCAGAATTGGAATAAATAATATTTTAAATGATTTCAGAGCATTAATTAGCTTGAGTTCTCGATTCCCTGGGTAGAATCCAGATTTACAAATAACTAATTTTTACCCTAAAACATAAACAAAATGTTGACTCGTAAAAACTATCTGGAAAGTGTATTAATTAATGATACATTATATTTTATGGGGATGTTAATTCACGGAAGTTTACTTAAAAAGAAAGAAAAGATTTTAGAAATTCAACTCATCAGATTGCTTGAGATTTGCATAATAATAATAACTAAAATAGACATATAAAATCAAGTAATAAATACATATAAAAAATGACCACACCAGCATAAAAAAGAGCATAGGAGAGAGAATCAAATTTATAGAAATTACTTGAGAGCAATTTACATATTAGAAAAGTTACAAAGTTAAATTATACATTAGGAAGAACTGATAGTAGAGTTTGAGATTATTTCACCAAGCTAGATTTAGTTTCAATGGTGGCAGTTTGAAATAATTTATCTTGCACCATTTTAAGAGTCTATTTTTCAAAATATGGCATTTAATGGATCCAAGTGAATTCTTCTTGGTGACAGCCAGCTTCTGATCAGCATTCCAAAGTTTTTTTTAGGTTTTTCTTCATTTCAGGGCAATAAGATATTATGGCAGTGGAAGATGATCTTCACAGAATGGGCTTATTACTCGATCATTATTTTTTAAACTTTGAAACCAGCATGGGTTATTTTCACTGCAGTTCTTTCAATAGTAGCTAATCTGTTGGTGATTTAAAATCCAGCCATTTTATACTCTGCTCATGTATTTTTGGAATGCTTTTAATTACTTAGTTTTAGCTTGAGATCTAATCTTAAAAATTCTTACATTTTTGTTATCGATTGTTTTTGACGATGCAACTGTAAGATAATGTCCAAAAATAAATTCAAATCTATTACCAGATTGGAAATAGATTTATATAGGTTTTATTAAATCTATTTCCAATCTGGAAATAGAAAAATACCTTCTCTAGATTAAAACAATAGTGTTTCCAACCCTTTAAATAATTTTGGACAATTAACAGTTACATTTTCCATCTTGGATTTTGTAAAATATAGAGTTTAATAGGAAAAACAAGCAATTTAAAAAGAAAAAGTTTAAAAAATGATGCATAATAAAATATTTAAAAATCAATATTTTGTTAGTATTTTTGCTTCCGTAATATATATATATATATATATATATATATATATATGCTGCACCTATATACCTATATACTTTAATAAAAAGAATTAATAATCATAAAATTAATAATAAAATGTTATCGAAAGTTAAAATTTATAACTTTTAGGCATGCAACTCAAATTTATACATAAAATATAATACACGATTAAAGAAGCATGATGGGATATAGGTTTGAACACAGGTTAGTAGATAGAACCATGAAGCTCAATCTTAAGCTGAGATTGACTGCTTCAATGTTTAATTTGAAATGATAATTATATCTGAAATCACATTTGCATGATAAGCAGCTTCATCCCCATGATGTTTTATCATTTTTTATCCATGCATGGGATGTTCTTTTTTTAGCTTACAATTTGGTTTAAAATATAAGCTTTATAGAATTAAAGTGGGTGTTATCTCGACTATCATTAATTATTATACAAAATTTTCAGGGCTACCACCCTGTATTGCTTGGTTTAAAATTAAAAAAGATCTCTATAGAATATGTTATAAGAATGCACAGAATATTTTATCAATGAATCAAATGAAAAGTCAAGCATTGGTGGTCGAGAGCTCAGCACAGCTGCTTTACAAGCAGTTGTCCCAGGTTAGTGGGTTCTCTTCTTGGCCAATGCTATGACACATGAAAAAAATAGAATCTCTGAAATTCAGAAAGTCTTATGCAATTTTACCTACCTCAGACCTAATCATCAATTGATAGTTTACAAGATGAATACAACAGCTTATATCAACTTATGCATCAAGATGCTCACGCAATATGGTTCAGGAAATTAATTCTTAACTTGAGTAAATTATCAAAACCCATGATAAACTATGATAAATTATATATCCCCCACTCTAAGGGTATTTGCACTATCACCAAAGATGATGATGGCATTGCCTCTGGAATCTAGGTTGAAAATTTAAAAATGGAAATTTGGCATAGGTATAGATTTCATTGATTAATACAGTAGTTTCATAACTGGAGAACAGAAAGAGTATATTTCAAATCAGGATATTCAAGATGAAATTAATATCCTCAAAGTACAATCAATAATGGTAAATGACACAATCCCAGCCTCTGTTTATAAAGAACTTGATTATGCTCTCAGATTTGCAATGTGGATATTTGTGTTGTGAGAAAATTGAGTGGTTCTTTATTAGCAACAGAGTGTGCAAAGTCCAACAATTGATGAACTGAGATATATTTCAGTATAGAAGATATTGATTTGAAGATTCTGGCTAGAATTCTTTTGAAAAAATTACATCACCTTATCAATCCTAAAGTATCTTCTGCTCACCACACCATTAAGGGTAGACATGCAGGAAATGCTGCCTTAAAAATTCACGAGGCTATTAAATTTGCCAGGAATTTAAACTTAATATTGTGCTATCCAAAAAGATTTTAGGGCTGCTTTTGATCTGGTCCATTGGCCATATTTTATTCAGTGCCTCTGTCTTTTAATCCCAGATCATATATGGTTGGTGAATGCAGTTGAAAATTATATTAAAAATAGTAGAATCTCTCTTAAAAACTTAATGAGAAGATCTGATTTTTTATCCCTAAGAGGGGTATTCCATAGGGTTCTTCCCTGGTGGCTCTTCTGTTGGAGTTTATATAGACCTTTTTGTTCATAAGAAAGAGAATCTTATTCCTGGCCTTTGTCTTTCACACTTGGCATTGCAGGTAGCTGTTACAGCATTCATTGATAATCTTATAATAATATTTCAAAACACTTATAATATCCAAGTTGTGATGCATATCTTAAAAAATTTTCAGGCTGAAACTGGCTCAATTATTTAACCCATGAAGTCTGCAGCCTGGCAGTTAGCTACAGGTAAAAAATGCCATCTAACTTTAGGGTGCTCCTGTCTGCTTTCTTGGGCATACCATTATATATGACCAAGAGTAAAATGAGCACTTACTTGAATAAATTAATTATAACAAAAATTGAAGATAAAAATAAGTAAATTTTTCATCACTTAAATTATATGAAATTACCATGACAAAATTTTACTTACGTTATCCAGAACTTCACATATAGAAAAATTAATCACCTGTTGACTATTATTTCACAGTCTAATATTCTTTTGCTTATATATCAAAAACTCAAATTAATTCAAATACTTATATTGCATATCTTTTTTTAATGATCAGACCAAATCCCTGTATAGGATGGCAATGAATAAAATTGTCACAATCCTTTCCCTTTCTTTGCTATCGAAAAAAGTTCTTTCCTACTATCCTCCCATAAAAAATGAACCAAAATTTTTTGTATTTGAGTAAAGGAGACCACAGGTAAGTAGTAATTAATTTTTTGGATACACCAACATGTTAAGCAGAGAGATCTTTGAATAGATTGATAAGTACACTCTAGATAGTGTTTCAGTAATCTTCTGGGTTTTTACTATGAGGCCATCTTGTATGGATTTCCTCATCATAGTCATCGATTTAAAAAAAGGAAATCATAGAAAAGGCTGCAACATGGTTGTGAACTGGCAATAAATTGTTTGACCAATGGATAGTTTCCAGACAGTTGATTCATTGGAATTAAACATCAGACTGAAAGGAGTTTGTGTAATTATTCAGGAGACTAAGTATGAATTTTTTTAGATAGGAGGAACATTATTATATCACCCATAAAAGCTATATGGTTAACTAAAGTATTAAATAATTTATATGAATATCTCTGGAAGAGCTTCATGAATTTCCAAAAGTAGGAGATTAATATATGCTATAAATAACAGTGCACTAATTGGTGACCCCTCATGTATGGATTTTAGGGGGCTGAAATCAGGTGCTGTGCTCTCACTGAGTGAGACAAAGATCTCTCTGATACAGAGAAGATTAATAATTACCCTTGCAAATACCCTTGGGACTAAGTATTTCTCAAGGATTCTCATTAGAACATCAAAATGGATCAAAGCAAAACCTGCCAAAACATCAAGTTGGATGGCCAATGGTGCCATCCTTCCACATTTTCTTAATGTGATCCATAATTAGTTTGAATATGCAGACTGTGGCAGCCATAGAGACACCTTTCTTTGCATACTGGTATTTGGAGATGTGAGGTAGGATCAAGCCCTAAATCTTCTTTTTGATGACCTTTAAATAAACTTTTTTTAAAAAATTAATTCTCTATGTTGAAAATTAAATTGGTGAGAGAAGATTGCAGCTATCAGCCTGAAAGGTCTACAGAAGCCAACCAAGCTAAATGGGGTGTTACTGCATTCAATCTCCATATTTATGTTCCAGAAGTCATATATATGCCATCTGAAGAATCTGTCTCTTTTATCTAAGTGCGGCACTTTTCTTCAAGGTTGATCTGATGGACAGGCTTCCTTCCAATTGAAGGGAACGGATAACCATATGTTGGGCAATTTTATCCAGATACAGTTACCAATTCACAGAGAAGATAAAGTTCTGGAAATCATATTGTCTGATGAATAATATTATGAATTCAAAACTAGTAACATTAAAAAACCCTAACAAAAAGCTAATTACAAGGTTTGGGTATTAGACACTGAAGCCTAAATACTTGGATCTTTTAATCAAGCTCAATCTGTAAGCCCTTCCAACTAATTTTTTTTGGCATATCGGAGAGGTATTACCAAGATAGATCTGATGTCCAGACTTTGCGAGAGGATGAGGGAAACTATTTCACATGTCTTATTTACTTGTCCAGCACTTCAGAGCCTTAGGGTCTGGATTAGGTCCATCTAATTGTTCACTACTATTTCCAATAGCAGCATGTATTGCAAGAGGTTTTTTTCCTTCCATTAAGCTTTCAGTATTCCTGCTGTTTGCCATCTAGTTGGTGAGATGTAAAACAATATTCCTTGGAACAAATATCAATTTGTTTAGAGAATCAGTTCACTGCCATTTGTACTATGATGAATTGATCCTCCATCATGTCCTGCCTTGTTTACAACTCTTGTTTAATTAAAATTATAAAATTTAGTTTTCTATTAAAGTTTTTAACTTAGCATTTTTATCAAAGACGATCCCCAAGTGAATAACAGTAGATTAAAATAGAATTTAATAGTAGACATGGATCGAATAGTATCTAGCAAACAGTTATTTAAAGAAAGTTGCAAATTAAAATGTGATATAACAGACCTCTCATATATATAATATCCCAATGCAATTTAAAATATTAAGTGATTCTTCAGCATTTTGCCAAAGGGAAAATATTTTCTTTAAAATATACTTTAGTAACATATTCTGTGCACAGTAAATATATATAACATGCATATTTAATTATGTTTTATTTAAAGAAAGGTGTATGTAAATGCACCTATATTTTTTAATGTGAGAGGTCTATTACATCACATTTTAATTTGTATCGATCATGTCATCATAGTGCAAATGGCAGTGAACTGAGCCTGGAACTGGACAAGTCAGACTTGAAGAAAATTAGGTAATATTTTTCCTGCAATATCTATAAATCTATTTAAATAATATGCCATAATATTCTCAGTTATGTAAAATTATTGTTAAAATAAAATCTTGTAACATTCTTGACAATTAATATTAACATTTTAATAATTTTTTTTTATAACTGTAATCAATAATTATTTTAAACTTTCTTTAATCTATGGCCATGCCTATTTTCTATTTTTATTATATATGTTACGATATGCCATAATGTCAAAGCAGAGTATAACTAACGTAGAAAATTTTTGGGAAAAACAATTAGTAGCTCTCCTGACGTAAATAGCTGCTTTGAAATTATTCTACGAGATAACAACAGATCACTATGTGCTCATTGTTATTTATATTTAATTACTTAGTATGTATTAGTCTGTATTTAAGGTTTGTGAATTATTATTATATTTGTTAGTTAGTAATGCACAGGCATATTTGCAAATAGTCTTTTATTTTTTAAATATGGATGACCACCATTTTTCATTTTAGTTCTTCATGTGGAAGGGGGGAGGGTATATCTTTTAATTAGATACCAATTTTTGTATTTGCATTTTACTTATTTTTGATAGAATTCTTGATGCATAGCATTTTCTTGTATTTTTTTTTTTAATTTGTATTTTGCGATGCTTTGGAATCTGATCAACAGATGCATATTTGCAAATGTTGAAAGGTAAATATTGATAAAATTCTGCGTTTGTAATTCCCGCTATTAATGAAGCCCCATCCTCCATTAATGAGACATTTATCATTAGAGTTTTTTTTTTTGTAATTCGAATTTCATAGCGTTGTCTTGTTGTCTTTTTTAAATTTGTATTTTTGAAGGACTTATTTGATTTACTTTCCCTTAGGCATTTTACTTTTTTTAGCATTGTAATTTGTCAATTTGGGCGGTTGTTAATGGTATCTCCTAGCGGCCCACATGAGACGGTAGGAAACACTACCATTAATAATTTAATAACTTTCTATTCAATATTTAATTTTAGTTACTCTAAATCATTTTCATTTATATGAAGCAACTTTCAGTCCTTTTTATATTCTCTTTAATATAATTAGAATATCTTTTAAAATTAAATAACTGTTACTTAATTATTACGATTAGATTTCTACTTTTAATCCAAAAGAAATAAAATAGATGAAGTATGTGTATTGGCATATTATGGCGTTATATTCAGAACAAAGAAGTTCTCTACCTCAGACTATACAATATTAGTATTGTACTGTTCTTAACTTATAAATACTTATAAATGCTAATTTTTAAAATTAGTCTTTTTTTATAATATAAACTTTATTAATTGCAAATTATATGTAAGTATTGACATATATATACACACAGAGAAAAAAGTTAATGTGACATATGATATACAGTTTATAAAAGTATAGTTCTTACGACTAGTGTATGCGGAAAGATGTAAACGATTCAGTTTTATTTAGATGAGAGTATAATTTATATATATGTTTAATGTCATTCTAAAATATACAATTGAAAAACCAAATATTGTTCTATCATGTTTTGGTTGTTGTATTTTTAGGTAAATATTTTAAAGCATATAAATATATATTATACCAAGGAACATTGTATTTTATATTGACAAAATGTACAGTTCAGCGAGCAAATCACATCTTTATAAGAATATAAGTAATTACTATGGCACTATAAGGATAAAATTTTAATATTTTTTCCAGCATTTGTTTAAGATTAATTATGGACTTGTGAAATACAATGTCCTAAAGATGAGAAGTATAAACAGGTTTGAAAGATGTATATAATAATCTTTTGGATGATTATTACACGAGACCCATGTAGGATCCAGATTTAATTGAAAATATTTAATGAAAAAGGATTTTGCTAAGAATTGTGTCAAATAATAAGTTAAACAAAAATTAACCATGATTGAGAGATACATATTTTGGAATTTAGTTGCAATTGCGAGGATTGACCATAGCTATTTGTTAAGGTGTATATATATTTTTTCAAATCTTTAAATAAAACCCCATTCTGCATGCTCAATGAGATAATCAGTTAAAAGGGAAGATTTTCATATAAAAGTGGCACAAGAAATATTAAGAAATTGGGTTATAATTAATTTCTATCCCAACTAAAAACTGGTCTTACTTTGATTCATATTATTTATAAACTTTTGATAACTGTACTTAAAAAGTTTAAAAAATTGTACACTATTTGCGCTAAAGCACTGGCATGCAATCCTCTTAGATTTGTGATTCCAACACTCAGATTGAATTTGATGCAATCCATGATATGTTGTTACCATCCTATTATAAGCATATATGGTAGTAATAATAAAAGTCGTTTTTACACATACAAATATTTATATTATATTTCAGTACATACAGTATGCTATAAAATCTTTTAAAAAAACTGCATATTATCCAGCTTGAGAAATTCTCAAAAGTTTCACAACCCCAAACAATTTTTCCACGACCTCTTGAGGAATCGCGACTCACAGGTTGCGCACCGCTGTTCTAACAGATCTTTCTGTTATTGTTCTTAATCCATATTATAAATAAAAATATTATAAATAAAAATAGTATTAAAGTCATTATGTAATTATACTAAAATATTTTAATATATGACAAAAGTATTGTTTTTTAAAGGTAAAAAATTTTCTATTGCGATATTGAATGTTACAAATACAAAAATTACATCAATTACGTATCTATTTATTATGTTGTGGTGTTTTTTTAATTATCTACAAAAAAGTTCTTTTTACTTTGATATAAATTTGAATTATTTGATGTAAATTTGAATTATTTTCTTATTTTTAATACATCTTCAAATATTTACTTTGTCTCGTTATAAAAAAATTGAATTTTTTTTTAAAAAAATGAATGGTCTGAAGGTAGTTTTCTCTCTTTGCTTCAGGTAATGATTCATTATCTTGCAAATAATTTTCAAAAAACAATTCTACAAATTCACTTTGGCAAAAGATGTTCGTTCTGTCGTACAATGAGAAGTATAAATTTTACAATCACTGAAAATTTTTCTTAATAAGTGAATATATTTTGGCTCTCAGATAATCTCAGAAGTCGCATTTGCTTTTGATTTACGCCTGCGGCCTTTTATCATTCCAATAATAACGAATATGCTGAAATTTGAAATCTGTATGTAAATCTATAAATAAATATACTTGTTAAAAATTAATTATAAGTAATAATTATTGAATATTTCAAATAGACAAGTATAATACCACGTCCAATGAAATATATCATTGCGAATATAAAATATTCAATGTTTAGTACAACTTTTTGACTATTAATTAAATAGAAAGAAATCAAATGCACCGCAACAAGAATTGGAAAACAGGTTATAATTATATTTGTTAATAGTAATGACGCAATATTATCAAATTATTATTTAATTGTCAATCTTAGACTTGTTGTTCTCACCTTAGGAAATAGTTTGAAAACACGACAATTTAAATTTTATTCAAGTTTAATTTGAATAGGATCCAACGTGACCATATCGGCAGTTGAAAATTTTATGTGTATATTGTAAAATAATATTGTCATATGAACATTAAGTATTGGCTTATTTTAGGGGACAGTTTTTAAATAATCTCAATATACCTAAAAGTTTATGTAACATTTTTTGTATTTATAATTGAATCCAAATTTGAAGGTTTCAAAAATTAATTCTAACTAAATCTTCCTATAAAATAACGTTGTTTCTACTTAAAGTGTTTAAATAGTTATATTAATATAAAAATATTATTATAAATATATATTATAGTAATATAAAATAATATGAAAAATTGCTTCAGTTAATAATTTTCTTAATTATCTAAGCGTCACTGACGTATAACCCACGTGACTCTAATCCTTTATTTTTTAAGATAACATTTGGCATAACTTGAATTCATTTTATCAGCAAACTTCAAACAGAGCTGAATCGTCTTAAAAATATTAGTATTAAGAAAGAACTTAGTAACCGGAAAGAAATTCACGAAATTACAATGGCTGAAAAGAATAATTTCAAAACCGAGGAACATTTTAATTACAATATCTTAGATAAAGTTGGAGAAGGGTCATTCGGAAAAGTATATAAAGCCATGAAGAATGAGAAAATAGTCGCGATTAAAAAGATTTATGCTAGAGAGGATAAAAAGGCCTTCCATTTCTATACACCGAGGGAAGTAATCATACTAAAGATTTTGGAACATGAAAATGTAGTAACTATGTTTGATTATTTTTTTACAAAAGAGTCGCATCAAAAATGCATTAATCTTGTAATGGAATATTGTGAGGTCGATCTTAAAATTATTATAAGCAGCAAATATATACTGAGTTTACCTAATGTAAAAAACATAATGTTTCAAATTTTTCAAGGTTTGTCCTATGTTCATTCAAAGAAAATAATGCACAGAGATGTAAAACCGGCTAACATTTTGGTGACTAAAATGGGAATAATTAAACTGGCAGACTTTGGAATTGCTAAAAAGATTTCAAAAGAGAATGGCAAAAAACAGAATACAAAAGTTGGTAGTTTATGGTACCAGGCACCCGAGTTGCTTTTTGGATATAGAGATTATGATTCAAAAGTTGATTTATGGAGTGTGGGCTGTATTATGGCTGAACTTTGGAGGAAAAGGGCCATTATGAGAGGTTTCAATAATGTAAACCAAGTACTTCTAATTATTGAATTATGCGGTTCGATTACCCCAAATACATGGCCTAAAGTGCAGAATCTTTCTTTATATCGCACCATGAACCTTCCTCAAGATAAAAAAAGAAAAGTGAAAAATATATTCAAATTGTACATAAATAATAGCTCAGCTTTAGATCTCATTGACAAACTTTTAGTTATTGATCCTGATAAAAGAGTGGATTGTGAAACTGCTTTGGCTCATAAATTTTTCAAAAACAAGCACCGTCCTATTGATTTGAGTTAACAATATGTCTGTAAGGAAATTTTGTTTTAAGGTTTTGTCTGTCAAATGAGTTAATATGAATTTTTTTTTATCTGAAGTCATGGAGGATTAGGAATTAACAATCTGTTAATATCAAACTAATTTCAAGGCATTTTTACAACAGTTTTGCGTTAAACTTACTATTGTCAAATGAAGCTATTCTTCAATGAATTATGGGAGATTTGTATTATTCTTTTAATTATTCAAGTATCCACAAATATATTTGTTGCAATCGTTCTGTTGATAATTGAGTTAACTAATAATAACAATGGGTGATGTGCTTTTATAAAAGGTCTCGTGACAGGAAAATATTTCTTTTGTCTGAAAATATTATGTGACGTTGGTGTGAGCAAACAAGTCTTTCGAGAGACTTTTTTATAGCAACAATTGAAATGGCAGAACAAACTATTTCTATAGAAACTATTTCAGATACACGTCTACTTGAAGTAGCAGAGACTATTAGAAGAATGTAAAAAGGATTTTCTTATTCAATATCTTTTTCACCGCTTTCAAGTTATAACTGAAATAGCAAGATCTAACATTTGCTATATTGTTCCAGTGCAAAATAGTATGTCTACTCAGTCTTATTTTTGTATTTTCCTAAAGACCATTAAAAGAATGTAAAATATAAACCCAGCCGAACTGAGCAAAGACTGTAACAAGGATGATGATTATAAAAAAAAAAAAAGACTTCCCAATAGGACAAATTTATCGTTTCCGTGAAGTATACCAAAAAAGTTAAGTAAAACATTTCTATGAAGGTGATATTTTTGAACCATTACTTTCCAATTTGTTAGAATTCGCTTGATCTTCAAAGATGGGTAATGAGTAAGACATTTATTTAAACCGACTTTAATTGAATTAATTACCTGTAAACCCTATTGTAGCATTAAAATCAATATAAAACTCTGTAATCTTTGGTATTTTTTTAAATTTTTATTATTTGCAAATTGCTCAAAAAAATTTAGCTCATGTATTTTTTGGTAAAGATTTTGTCACAGCCAAAATTAATCACACTTTTTTACCTCCAATTAAATAATAGGTGTTTATTTATAACCTTAACCATTTGAGTATTTTTTGTGTTAATAATAGGGCAATTTTTTATTTAAAAAATTTAACGAATCATTAAATTTTTATGGGAATATAATCTTCATAATATTTTAACTTCAAAATGTTTAATAAAATCTAATTTATTTTTGAAAAAAATGTTTCCAATATATATTTGACTTACTCATCTTTTTAAATAAAATTTCAATATAACACATGAGTTGTGCTTGTTTTAATTTCTTATAGCAATTAAAGCCACACTGACTGGTTTTAGTGTTTCCTGTTTGGCTTTTATAAGACTTTTATTGTTACAATTTTGTTTCCTTAAATTACTTCAGTTTATCAGATATTTATATAAATTATAGTTATATATTTAACTGTATTTCATAAATCCTCGCTATCATCAAAAGAGAATTATTCGTTTTATATTAAGATGATTACGAGTGCTAAGGTGAAACAGTTTTGGAAAACTCATCAATATCAATAGCCTTTCAAAAAATCCAAATCTACAGTCAACTCTAAGATATCACATGATCACCATTCTTTAGACTTACTCAGTGTGTTTTCCACAGAGGCAAAACTCTCCATACATTAGCGCCACCCAGGGCAAACCAGAGTAATCAATGAATGCAGGAAGGTTTGTGCATAATCCAATATACCCAGACTAGATAGCGATTTTATGCACAAACCTTCCTACATCCATTGATTACTCTGGTTTCCAATGAGTGGCGCTACTATATGGAGAGTTTTGCTTCTGTGAAAAACTTTAAGATATCATGCTTACTGAAAATCCTCCACATTAGCATACTAAAATCTAATACCTTTTCAGCAACAACAAAACCCTTGTAATTTTGAAGATAACTTTGTGCAGAATTATGAAAAAGCAATTGCATATTCTGATTAAATTCTCTTAAAAACATATATATATATTTTATTTTTTAAAAATATATATATTGTAGCCTTTGGGTTTAATCAAAGCTTCCAGAGTTTGAAGCTAGATTTACTTATGTCAGTGTATATTAAAATTTTCCTCATAAAATGTATTAGTTATGTTATAGAGTTATTTAGAGAGTACGAAGTTCGAGTCAAACTAAAATTTGAATAGGTTTTTTAAATTCTTTAATACTCAAGCCAAATTTATTCATAAATGCTTTAACTAAGAATTGTTTTATTTAAAATGTCCATTTAATAAGATTTAGAGATTCAAAGCGGTCGAGGTTGAAGGTTTATTTAGTAAAAACATTTTACAGATCGTATTAATAGAGTAGATGCATCAGAAAAGAAGGGGGGGGGGAGTAGAGTTTATAAAGTAAATATCCTGTTTATGTAATAAAGAAAAATCGTATTGTATGGGAAAATTACGAATTAGTAAAAGTATTAATAAATCGGTTTGAGTAGAGTTATGTATGTGTGTGTAAATGCATATATGTAATGTCTTGGAAAGCCTTTTCAGAGAACTATTACTTTATTTTAATGTAATATACCTAATATCCAATTCCCATTCAAAATCTTGAGTTTAAAGTTGGTCTGCTATGTATTTTTTTTATTAAAAACTTTCATTTTTATTCTCTCGGGGGAATTTCACAAGCGCAGCAAAATTCAACAAAACCACGTGATGTCTGTAAAAATGGAAATAGATAATTTATAAAACAATAGTAAACAACTAATTAAAAATGGGATATAATTAGATTGACAAAAAGTATCATTCAGAAATTGGAGGGGGGGTACAAAAAGTATTTAAACTCAGCCAGCTTTAAGGCTGGGCTCTTTATCATGATTTTGTCTCTAGGAGAACTTGGTTCAGGTTAAATCTTCATTTTAAAAATGCTAAAAATTTAAGTTTTACTGTTGTCCTAGCTCAGTTTCTGAATGAAATTTTAGTTAAAAAGTTATATTACTGTAAGATCTGATTAGTGGATAAACTTTTTATTGGATATATACTGGTCTTCCTAAAGTTAATCATCATCATAAGCTTTTATAGGACTGTAAACATCATTACAAATACCATCAGCAAATAATGCAACAGCAGATCCAATTTTACTTAAAGAAAATTGAGGAAACACTGAATTTGGTGAATCTGTAGTTCAAATGTTCACTTATTAAAACGGATGGATGAAATTATTTGTATCATTGAAAGTTTAGAAAGAAAATAATTATTTATTTTTTATCAAAATAAGTGTGGAACTGAATTCCAATACAAATGTTATCTGTTGAATCCCGACTAAATATTGTCTATAGTGTTATCACTGACTTGAAATGATAATCTGTCAATGAGAAATAACGAATTAATGCAGAAAAGGAAATATAATTATTAATTAAATCAATATGTTACCAAACTATGATAAAATTGATGGAAAATAATGATAGAATTCTTTAAGAGAATATGTGAGTTATTGGACTTCTTCAATCTAAGTTACCATAAACCAACAACCAAATATAACACATGATCACTATCTCATACTAGCACATAATTGTTATTAAACAATTCAAATCAAAGCAAAACTCTCTATATAGTAGTGCCAACTTATGCTAACAAGAGCAATCAATGGATGCCAGAAGGCTTGTACATAAAATCCCTATCTAGTGCCTACTCATCCAATATCCCCAGACTAGTTTCTGGCTTGTGGCCTTCATCAGTGAGGGGCTTTGGATCTGAGAGCACTGCACCTATATCTTAGGATCTAATGCAACCCTCCAGCAGCCACCTTTTAACTCTATTTAACTACAAAACTACGAGAATGAAATTGAAAACACAATTAATATTTTCAATCCATCTCAATAGCTTATATACTCATATGGGTCTGAACTCAATTCAACACCCATACATTTTGGTGTCTTTGACTCTTTAACAATCATATCCACCACTATCCTATTAGACAGGATTGGTGTTAAACCACTAAACATCTCATGATCACTATCTCATACTAGCACATAATTATTATTAAACAATTCAAAATAAAGAAAAACCCTCCATATAGTAGTGCCATCTTGTGTTCAGACCCATATGACTATATAAGCTATTGAGCTTGGATTGAAAATATTAATTGTGTTTTCAATTTCATTCTCATAGTTTTGTAGTTAAATAGAGTTAAAAGGTGGCTTCTGGAGGGTTGCATTAGATCCTAAGATCTAGGTGCAGTGCTCTCAGATCCAAAGCTCCTCACGGATGAAGGCCACAAGCCAGAAACTAGTCTGAGGATATTGGATGAGTAGGCACTAGATTGGGATTTTATGCACAAGCCTTCTGGCATCCATTGATTGCTCTTGCTAGCACAAAATGGCTCTACTATATGGAGGGTTTTTTTGTTTTGAATTGCTTAATAACAATTATGTGTAGTATGAGATAGTGATCAATGTGATGTTTAATAGTTTAACACCAATCCTGCCTAACAGGATGGGGATTTTATGCACAAGCCTTCTGGCATCCATTTATTGCTCTTGTTAGCACAAGATGGCACTACTATATGGAGAGTTTTGCTTTGTTTTGAATTGTTTAACCAAGTATATGTTTGAAAGAAAGTTAAGAGAAAGCTGTTTGCCTTCTAATATTAAATAAAATCCTATTGAAGAAATAGAAAAGAAATTAATGGTCATTTAAAATTTTTATTATTTCTTTGAATTGCCAGGATTAATTACATCTAAAAAAAAGAATTGATAAAATAAATACCCTTTGGATTAATGTTTTTCTGTTTAAAAGTGTGTTGTAAGCTAAAACTTCGAAAATAAATGTTTAAACCTTAAGGATTATTTCATGTAAAAGTTTATTGAAATTTTCCATGGATGAAGTATTCAAATATGTTTGCACTCAAAAGTATAAGTGAAAATAGCAACTGCAGCAGTAATATAAATGACTTGGGAGGACGATTGAACAAGAACTGTTTAAGTATAATTTTTATTCGTTGTCATTTTTTTTTATTATTTGAAGGTATATTTATTTAATGTGCTAGCGTACAGTTTTCATATGCTTAAGTTTAGAGTTAATGAATATTTACAGTTCTTTTAGTGCGAGTTAGTATTAAATTTTGAGATATGACTTTGAACTACAAAATTATTGCTTTAACTTAATTAGTTGAGTGAAAGTTAAGAATGAAAGTATTTAGACTACAAGTGTTTTTAAAAGATCTGGTTATTATTATTAAATATTTTATGCTAATAAAATAATATTTTAATATGGAATGCACGTTATGACAGAAGGAAATAACTTTGGCCCAAGGCGGGGGGAGGGAAGATGATGCCCATTTCTTGTTTTATTTTCTTTTATTATTAAAATTAAGCTGATTTAAGCTTATAAAATTGTTGGCTCGGGTTTCAGTGCAATATTTTGCGAATGTAATCTAAGTTTAAATTCTCATCTATGTGCGTGTAGATTGGTATACGACCCTTGTTTGCGTGATTGGATAAAGGAACACCACCTAGTCTGTGAAGCTGTAGCATAGCTCGCTCCCTCAGTAGTAAAATTTATGAAGTATTTAGAAGTGGTGGATGAATTTCCCACTTTGTTTATTTTTACACCATAAGATGATTTCATTATTAATAGCCTGAGTGCTTTGTGCAAACCCATTTATATTTGTATGACTAGGGATTAATTCTAGCATACACTTAGTCTTAATGAAAAGGTGCTTTTATCTTATTCTGGGTTTTTGCCAACACTCATGCTGATGCTGACTTCGTTTCCTTATGGGTCTGCCAGTCAAAATCCTGTATTCATTCAACAAGACCAATAATCCAAGCACAAGTAGCTTGAATCCAACTATGAACAAGATACAGATATCAGGGCAAGGGTGATGTGATGACACTAGAAATCTTTAGTTTTCTTCCATCCCAGCCGGAAAAAAAATTCAATTTTAGATAACTTAGCAAAATGGGAAGGATCAACAGTGATTGGCAAACATTTTAATTTGGGCAAGTTCACTATAAAAGCAATTAAACAAAATGAAGTTCGCTCTAGTTGTATTTCATTTTGTGATGAATCCAATGTCTTTCCAGTTCACAAACAAAAGTGCATATCATCAAATAATGATAATGAATAAAATACTGTGCATGTATGTTAAAATATAAAATACTATAAATTACACATAAAAATATATTGTTTTGAATAAAACTAAATACTGTAGTTAATAAAAAAAGTTAAAAACATTTGGCTTGTATCAATTTTTCAAATTTGAAATTTTTTATTAGTCATATTTTATTTTATTATTTTTTTTTTATGCAAATTTTGAAGTAGTTTTACATTGTTTCTTTGCTTTTATGCAATTTTTAAAAATTACACCAAGTATCCCCCATTTTTCAAGGTAATGTAAATTTATTTTTGTGTGATTTCTTTTGTGCACATTTTCTGAGGAACCTATCTACCACATAAAATGAAGGGGTTCTGACAAGGATATTTTAAATGCTTTTTCTGGCTAAGCATTTAACATGAAGCTTGTCATGCAATTAGCAATGATTATTGTTTATATCTTTCAAGCTTAAAGGAATGATGTCATGTGACCTATGTCTAATTCTTTATTTTACTATTTATAGTATCTGCTTTGTGTTATTAGATATTATATCACACTATGCTGATGATCTTGCAGCCCAGCTATCCAACTAAATTAACTATATGAGCTGACAGATCATCATCATAGTAGTCTTAGCAATATAACATCTCATATCACTTAAAGCAGAGACTATAAATAGTCAAATAAAAAAACTGACATAGGTCATACGACATCATTCCTTTAAGCTTGAAAGATATAGATTTCCCCCTCAATACATAACTTTTAGATAAATGTTGGTTTTGGATTGATATTCTTAGATCCAGTGTCTGAAGCTATCCTAGTGTTTTTCTGTAGAGTGCAAAAGCATGATACCAATGGTCCGAGGTTTGGGGGACATTTTCTGACAGAGATATTTTAAATGTGTTCTCTGGCTAAGCATTTACACAAAGCTTGTTGAGCAAATAGCAATGGTCATTGTTTACATCTTACAAGCTTAAAAGAATGGGTTTGTGTAAAGACTATTTATAGTCTATGCTTAATGTCTTATGTGATGTTACATTGCTAAGAGTACTAATATATGGTTTACCTGAAGATCCCTCAGTACCATAAGGCTACTTGAGTAGGATATCTGGGATTGAAGACATGTAGGTGTCTGAAAATTTCAGATCTTCCATTTATAACTTTTAGATAAATGCTGGCTTTGGGTTGATATTTTTAGATATAGTGTCAGAAGCTATTCTAGCACCTTTCTGAGGAGTCCCAAAAACAAAACCATTGGTCAGAGGTTTGGGTGGGAGTTCCTGACAGAGATATCACTTTCTCTACTTAAGCCTTTATCACAAAGCTTGTTGAGCAATGAGCAATGTTAACTGTGTACATCTTACAAGCTTAAAAATGAGGTGTCATGTGATCTATGACTATTTTTTTATTTGACTATTTGTAATATCTGCTTTATGTCTTGTGCACTTAAAATATTGCTAAGACTAGTAAAATAAGATTTGGCTAAAGATCTCTCAGACCCATATATCTATTTGAGTAGGATAGTTTGGTTTGAAGACGTACGCGTCTGACAATTTCAGATTTTCCACTCAATAAATAACATTTAGATAATGTGGCTTTGGGTTGGTATTTATAGATTCTAGCATCTGAGGCTACCCCAGCATGTCTGTGAAAGTGTGAAAGCATGAAACCATTGGTCAGAAGATTAGTGAAGTTTCTTGACAGAGATATTGTAAATGCTTCTCTGGCTAAATATTTAGCTTGTTGAGCAATTAGCAATATTCATTATTTATATCTCACAAGCTTAAAAGAATGGGGTCATATGATCTATGGTTTCAATTTTTTATTTGAATATTTATAGGTTCTGCTTTAAGTCTTATATGATGCTATATTTAAGACAATGATTTGGCTGTAGATCTCTCAGCTCCATATAGCTATTTGAGTTTGATAGCTGGGTTTGAAGACATGTATGTGTCTAAAAACTTCAAATTTTTCCACCAATAGATAACATTTAGATAAATGCTAGCTTTGGGTTGGTATTTTTAGATCTAATGACTGAAGCTATGTTCTGAGAAATATCTAAAGCATGAAACCATTCATCAGAAGTTTGGGGTGGGAGGTCCAGACAAAGATATTTTAAATGCTATCCAGACAAAGATATTTTAAATGCTGTCTCTGGCTAAGCATTTATTACAAAGCTTGTTGAGCAATTAGAAATTCTCATTGTTTATATTTTACAAGCTTAAAAGAATGTGGTCATGTGATCTATGGCTCTATTTATTATTTGACCATATATAGTCTCTTCTTTAAGTCATATGCAATGTTATACTGCTAAGATTACTAAAATATGGTTTGGCTGAAAAATCACTCAGCCCCACATAGCTATTTTAGTTGTATAATTGGGTTTGAAGGCAAGTGTCTGAAAATTTCAGATTTTTCTCTCAATAGACAATTTTTAGATAAAGGCTGGCTTTGTGTTGATAGTTTTAGATCTAGCATCTGAAGCTACCCTAGTGCCTCTCTGAAGAGTGCCAAAGCATGAAACCATTGGTCAAAGGTTGGCAAGAGTTTCCTGACAGAGATATTTTAAATGCTTTCTGCGGATACACATTCATCAGAAAGCTTGTTGTGCAGTTAGCAATGCTCATTGTTTATATATTACAATCTTAAAAGAATGGGGTCATGTGATATATGACTATTTTTTATTTGACTATTTATAGTCTCTGCTTTAAGTCTTATGATGCTAAGACTACTAATATGTCATTTGACTGAAGATCTCATGGCTGAAGATCTCTTCACAGCCCCATATAGCAATTAGAGACTTGTAGATGTCTGAAAATTTAAAGATTACTCCATAGATAACTTTTAGGTAAATTCTGGCTTTGTGTTGGTATCTTTACACCTAGTGCCTGGAATCTAACCTAGTGCCTCACTTAAGAGTGCCAAAGCACAAAACCATCGGTCAGAGGTTTGGGGGAGTTTCCTGAGAGAGATATTTTAAATGCTTTCTCTGGCTATGCATTTACCACAAAAGCTTGTTGAGCAATTAGCGAAACTCATTGTTTATATGTTACAAGCTTAAAAGAATGAGGTTACATGATCTATGGCTTTATTTGACTATATATAGTCTGCTTTATGTCTTACATGATGTTATATTGCTAAGACCACTAATATATGGTTTGCCTGCGATCTCTCAGCCCCATATAGCTATTTTTGTTATATAGCTGGGTTTGCAGACATGTGTCTAAAAATTTCAGATATTTGACTCAGTAGATGAATTTTAGCTAAATTCTGGCTTTGTATTGGTATTTTTAGAATTAGCATTTGAACCTTCCCTAGCACATCTCTGAGGAGTGGCAAAGCACAAAACCATTGGTCAGATGTTGGGAGGGGTTCCTGACAGGATTATTTTAAATGCCTTTTTTGGCTAAGCATTTATCACAAAGCTTGTTGAGTAATTTGCAATGCTCATTGTTTATATATTTCAAGCTTAAAGGAATGGGGTCATGTGGCCTATGACTATTTTTTATTTGACTATTACTAATCTCTGCTTTAAGTCTTATGTGATGGTATATTGCTAAGAATAATCTTATAAAGTTTGACTGATAATCTCTCAGCCCATATTTCTATTTGAGTTTGATAGCTGGGTTTGAAGACACATAGAGGTCTGAAAATATCAAAATTTCCCCCTCAATAGATCTTTTAGATAAATGTTGGTTTTGGATTGATATTCTTAGATCTAGTGCAGGGGTCCCCAACCCTATGCCTGCAGGCACCATGGCACCCACAGACAACTTTACGTGTGCCTGCCGCTATCCGAACAAGATAAAAAAATATTTATCTGATACAAATAAATGTAATTTTTAAAATTTGTTATAAATTATTGTATTATATTGTAAATCAGATTGTAGGGCATACTATACTTTTACAGTTGTAAAAATATAAATGTTAATTATATGTTAAAATTTTATTTTTGAAATAATTATTTTTTTGTAATTTTGTGTATTATTAACAATATCCAAATTTTATTTACAATATCCAACTATAAATTTACATAGAAAAAATAAATGGTGCCCACCACCTGGCTAGTATTATAGAATGTGCTCTTAAGTGCAAAAAGGTTAGGGACCCCTGATCTAGTGTCTGAAGCTAACCTAGTGCTTCTCTGAGGAGTGCCAAAGCATAATATACTACAAAGCTTGTTGAGTTATTAGCAATGGTCATTGTTTATATCTTGCTAGCTTAAAAGAAAGGGATTGGGTGATCTATGACTATTTTTATTTATAGTCTAGGCTTTATGTCTTATGTGATGTGATGTTACATTGCTAAAGCTATTAATATATGATTTGACTGGGAATATCTCTCAGCACCATTAAAGCATATAAGTTAGATAGCTGGGATTGAAAACATAAGGGTGTCTGAAAATTTTAGATTTTCCACACATAACTTTTAGATAAATGCTGGCTTTGAGTTGACATTTTTAGATATAGTGTCAGAAGCTATCCTATTGCCTCTCTGAGGAGTTCCAAAACATGAAACCATTGGTAAATGGTTTAGGGGAAAGGTTTCTAATTTTAAATCCACTCATAACTTTTAGTTAAATGCTGGCTGTGGGTTGATGTTTTCAAAAATAGTGTCAGAAGCTTTCCTGTCACCTCTTTGAGTAGTGCTAAAACACGAACCATTGGTCAGTGGTTAGGGGGGGGGAAGGTTACAAGCATAAACATTGGGGCTATGTGATGGCATATGTCTCTATTTTTTATTTATAGTCTCTACTTTATGTCTTATGTAATGTTATATTGCTAAAACTACTAATATATCATTTGGCTGAAGATCTCTCATCCCCATATAGCTATTTTTGTTCCGTAGCTGGTTGAAAACATGTAGGTGTCTGAAAATGTCAGATGTTGCACATAATATATTAGTTAAATTTTAGATGAATGTTGGCTTTGAGTTGGTATCTGAAAATTTCAGATGTTCCCCTTAATAGATTATTAAATTTTAGATGAATGTTGGCTTTGTGTTGGTAATTTTAGATTTAGTATCTGAAGATAGCCTAGTGTCATTCTGAGGAGTGGCAAAGTATGAAACAAATTGTCAGAGGTCTGGGGTGGGGGTTATTAACAGAGACATTTTAAATGCTTTCCCTGGCTAAGCATTTACCACAAAGCTTGTTGAGCAATTAGGAATGCTCATTGTTTATATCTTACAGGCTTAAAAAATGGGGTCATATGATCTGTGACTATTTTTTTTACTTATTATTTTTATAGTCTTTGCTTTAAGTCTTATGTGATGTTATATTACTAAGACAATTAATATATGGTTTGGCTGAAGATCTCTCAGCCCCATATAGCTATTTGAGTAGGATAACTGAGGTTTGGGGTGGGGGTTGCTGACAGAGATATTTTAAATGCTTTCCCTAGGTAAGCCTTTACGACAAAGCTTGTTGAGCAATTAGGAATACTCATTGTTTATATTACAGGCTTAAAAATGGGGTCATGTGATTTGTGACTATTTTTTTTTACTTTAATATTTTTATAGTCTCTGCTTTAAGTCTTATGTGATGTTATATTGCTAAGACTTTTAATATATGGTTTGGCTGAAGATCTCTTAGCCCCATATAGCTTTTTGAGAAGGATAGCTGAGTTTGATGACATGTAGGTTTCTGAAAATAGAAAAATACTGGCTTTGGGTTTGTGTTTAAAATTGTAGCTTTGGGTTTGTGGTTAAAGTTGTAGTGTCTGAAGCTACCTTAGCATCTCTCTTATGAGTGCTAAAGCACGAAACCATTGTAAGAGGGTTAGGGATGGTTTCATGAAGAAATATTTTTAATGCATTTCCTGGCTAAGCATTTAGTTTGTTAACCAATTAGCATTGCTCATTGTTTATATCTTACAGTTTAAAAGAATGGGAAAATATCATTCAAAAATCGGCATGTTGAAGAGTTTAGTATTCACTAACTACATTGGAAGCTCACTTATTTGTGTTACAAGCTTGAGTTGATGGAATATTTTACAGCTGAAATACTTGTAAGTACTTTTTATACTAATTAAAAACAAATTTAAGCAAAATTAAGAACTTTTAACAGAAGGACTATCAAAATAAAAATCACTTTGTGTGATGTAAATGGCTACAAAGGTTAAAGCCTTAGCCTATATTGAAAAAGTGTATTACAAATACCACAGAAAGTGATAGTAGTACAGCAAATGAGTTTATTAAGGTTTCTAAGAAGAAAAACAAGAAAAAGAGGATTAAAAATGCAGCTTATAAGGTTAAGGAGAGTGTGGAAGAAAGTTATGACTTCTTAAATTTGAAGTAAAAATTGTTTTTCTAATGACAATCAAGGATTTACTTAAAAAAGAAGTTGTAATGCAAAAATATAGAATAAAAGAAGAACTTCAGGACTTTTATCCCATAAGAAAACATTGAAAAAATTAAAAGAGAACAACTCCGTAAAAAACCTAAATAGAACTACCATCAGGAAGCAAAGTTATAGAGAAGAACTGCTGTAACTTTGCAGCTGGACAAAACTGGGAAGGATTAAAAGTGATCTCATCTTCGAAAGTGATTTCTAAAGAGAAAGATCAGACCTTGAACTCAACACCAGAATTACATTCGTCTGACATTCCTGATGAGAGTTATGGGCAAATGGCAGTTATGGGCAAAAAACTCATAGATCAGTGGAGCCCCCCTCCCCCCAAAGACAACAAATTGGATTCCAAATGGAAAATACATCATTTAACATCAAAATCAAATCCCAAACTAGTTGTTGGCTCACCAACAAACCAGGGGGAGAGGGAAAAGTTCCAGTATGATCACTAAGTCAGTGTCTAATGAGGGCTCAAACACAAACATTACTTCTAATGTTGTATAAACCTAAACCTTTGTCAGTCCAAGCTCTTGTAAAAAAGTTTAATAATTCTAATTACACCAGGAAGACAGAAGAAGAACCCACAATTAACAGGAGTGAGAATAAAGGGCCCCCAGTTTCTGGAACTTAATTCAAATGTCAATAATGAGGTGGATAAAAATATATACCAAAGACTGAAAAGTTTTCAATTGGCAAAGAACAGACATCAAAGCTTTCATATGCTCAGAAAGTTACCAATGCTAATAATAGGAAAGGCTTTGGGAGTCCTTCCTCCCAGGTTTTGACAACAGATAGTCCACAAGTAAAAATGGTTGTACATAAACTTTTAGAAAATGAAAATAAAATGATTGAACAGAAAGGCACAGAAATTCTTAAAAAACAAGTGGGTGAAAATTATAAAAAGTGGTCCACTGCCACATTTTATAGTAAATGAAAGATTTAAATGATTAATTATTCATGCCCATTAAAGTCATTCCAAATTTAAACATGAATGTACTCCAATCCTTTCTACCATGGACAATAGCATCAATCATTACCAATTCCTAATACAAGAACTGTATGGCCTCCTACAGGCTACTGGCCTTAGGACCTTAAAATATAAGGTGCTTTTTCCTCCTAATGACTGGTATGTTGTGGTTCAATTTAACAACCAATTCACAAAGGAGGCATTTAAGTCCAGTCACAAACCTCTAAAGGGTCATCACTTGGTTTATGTGAAGCAGCATCAGCCAGTATGTTTGAATGGGGTGGCCCATAATTGTGGTGTCTATTTCTCTAAATCCAACCTGCTGCTGCTGCTTGAATCATACAGCAAAGTGCTAGCATTTCAATACAGAAGGATTCAAGGTCTGAAAGTGGAAAGTTTTTACTAGCTCAGCAGATTTAAGATCATACTAGCCAAAGGAGTATCACCTTTAAGTATTCCAAGTTTGGACAGTTACCTGTAATGATATCTCTGTGGGGGATTCCCTTACAGTGTTTTCATTACAGTCAAAGAAGCTATTTGATACAAGTCTGACTAGAGATAAGATGTGATGGTTGTGATGATATCTCTGTGGGGGATTCCCTCACAGGGTTTTCATTATAGTCAAAGAAGCTATTTGATGCAAGTCTGACTTGAGATAAGATGTGATGGTTGTGGACAGATTCATAAAAGGTATCACAAATACAGATCAGATGAGATGAGTGCTATGGAAATGAAGATTGGTGAAATCTCAATTGCCTAGTCCTCCAGCCCATTCCATGCATAAACTCCAGGCATTGAGGAAGGTTTTGGAGCAGCAAAAGAAGCCTCCACAAAGAATGTGCAACAAATTGACTTAGAGAAAATTACATATGAAAAAGTGAGAAAAGTGAGTGTCTTAAGCATGGACTCTGATCATGTCAAAGAGCCAAGGCAAGAGGCTCAAAATAGACCTGCCACTTCACCACTAAAAATCATAAGCCAGTATCTCCCCCACTGGACTCTTGGGAAGTTTTGGCAACAGTTGATGACTTAGTTATCCTTCCAAGGAATAAAGATACTGAATTTGCTGGAAAGCCCAAGCAGAAGAAAAAAAAGACTTCTGCCACAATGACAAATGTGTTGGATACTCTGGTACCTGTTGGAATTCGGGTCTCCCCAATGGGGAGTTTAACCAATTGAAGCATTGCCACAGAAGAATATCCTTACAGTTGATGAAATTAACTTTGTCTCGCAGTTGGAGGGCTCTGAATCAGATCTCATAGTATTCAGTTCTCCCCTCCAAGAGTTGATTCTCCTGCTATTATAAAGACTAGTAGTTTACCTGATGCGGTTCCAATGGATGAGGTGGCATTTCCTCAGTCAGTGGAAAAGCTGAAGTCATATTCAGAGGACTTTGACCCTGTGTTCAAAGCCATAATAATGTCAAGTACATTTTGAAATTGCCTCTATTAATGTCAGGGAAATGAATTCTATCTATAGGATATATTCATTACTTCATTGGTTCAGGTTACAAAACCCTCACATTGAATGCATTTGGGAAAGTAAATTGCATTCCAATTCTGATGCAAAGACTTTGAATCTATTACAATAAGCAGGTTTGTTTTATTACTCCTACCTTAATATTGCTGCAGGAGGAGTGGTTTTTTTGATTAATCGCAAAGCCCCATTATCATGGTTTAAGATTCTGTGGATTACTTCTCATTGTATAATTTTCTTAATACTATTCAATGGCCATTTAATTAACATTATATATGCTTATATATCACATATTTCTGAACTGGTTCATGGTGTGATCCATGCAATAAATATAACATTAAGGACCAGCCCTTTTCCCACTATTATTATAAGTAATTTTAATATAATTATGAACTTTTCCAATCTAAATACATTAATTGTCTAAATGAAACCTTAGTAAGTGGGGAGAAAAATTTCAAACCTGGTACATTTTCTTTTTACAATCACAAGACAAAATCCTTAATCGACCTTGTGTTTATATTGCCCTGACATACTGCATCTATAAATGCTGAGCTGTTATCATTGGCCTTTTCAGAACATCAGGCACTTATGGTTTGGATCAGCCAGCAGAGGCTGCTCAGGCTATTACAGGGCTTAAGAAAATGATAAAAAATGATAATAAAAGCAAATGCTTCTCCACAAGTGTTTTTAGAATTGTACATTAGCCCCTCTGCTGAAATTGCATGGAAGAAATTCATAAAAATTGTGAGTGATCAGATAATTGATGCACACATGTGAATAAAGAGCCATTGCATCTAATCAGGGCACTGGACTTTATTGCCAAGGAACTGAACACTCCTCCCTTTAAGGACTGAAAATGGAATTAAAAACTCAAGTATAGGGAAAATCAAACCCTCTCGATTAAAAGGGCATGACAATATTTACATCTGCAGCACTGCTGGACCAGGGGTTATCTTGGGTGGGCCCTTGGGTATGGTAAGAGTTCCCATGTGCCCTGTTCAATTGAGGTGGGCAGCAACAGATATGTGAGAACTTCCATGCTTATCAGAATCTGAGTACACAGAAAATTTCAACCCTATCAACTTTGTTAGGTCCTGTAAGTCCTTCTCGATTGGGGGTCCAATTCAGGCAACATAACCAAATCTCATATCCTAGTTAAAATCAAAGCATTTTGGGATGGACTCTCCCCAGTCTCCGTGGAATTCCTAAGTTCCTTCTGATACACCTTAGGTTCTCCATGGATCCAATTGTGAAAACGTGGTGATCTTCTTGCATAGGGATGCCAAGACATCAGTGGGATTTACTCCATTGATATGGTATCTCTTTTGAAAAGCCTGATGATCCTAGTGATTTGGGGGAATTAAAAGGATGATGTTTAGCAGAACATCATAACATCAATTGTTTTCTTATTAATTTGATAAGAAAAAGAGATCTATTGCTGAAGCCATCATCCAGTTCTGCCTCATAGTTGACCATGTGCATAAAGTGCAATTTAAAACTAACAAGTATAAAGAAATGGGTTTATGTGTTTTATGATCATTTTTTATTTCATTATTTATAGTCAGTGCTTTAAGTCTTATGTGATGTTTCATTGATAAGACTAATAATATATGATTTGGCTGATGGTATCTCAATCCTGAATGGGTTCATGTGTTTTATGACCATTTTTTATTCCACTATTTATAATCAATGCTTTAAGTCTTATGGGATGTTTCATTGGTAAGACTAATAATATATGATTTGGCTGAAGGTATCTCAACCTCATATAGCTATTTGGATTTGGATGAAGGTATCTCAATAGCATATGGATTTGGATGAAGGTATCTCAACCCCATATAGCTATTTTAGATGGATAGCTGGATTTGAAGACATGTAGTTGTCTGAAAATTTTGGATTTACCACTCAATAGATAACTTAATGCTTTAAGTCTTATGTGATATTTCATTGGTAAGACTAATAATATATGATTTGACTGAAGGTATCTCAAACTCGTATAGCTATTTGGATTTGGATGAAGGTATCTCAACCCCATATAGCTATTTGGCTGATGGTATCTCAACCCCGTATAGCTATTTGAGATGGATAGCTGGATTTGAAGACATGTAGTTGTCTGAAAATTTTGGATTTATTACTCAATATATAACTTTTAGATAAATGCTTAGATAAATGCTGGCTCTGGGTTGGTATTTTTAACTTTAGTGTCTAAATTTATTCTAGAACCTCTCTGAAGAGTGTTGAAGCAAGAAACCATTGATCAGATGTTTATATGGGGATTCTAAGATATTTTAAATGCTTTCTCAAGCTAAGCATTTAGCTTGTTGAACAATTATCAATCCTCATTGTTTATATCTTCAAGCTGAAAAAAATGGGTCATGTGATATATGCCTATTTTTCAGTTGACTATCAATATATAGTTTCTGCTTTATGTCATATGTGATGTTAAATTGGTAAGAACACTAATACTATTAATATATGGTTTGGCTGAAGATCTTTTAGCCCTGTATAGTTATTTAAATTGGATAGCAGAGTTTCAAGACATGTAGTTGTCTAAAAATTTGAGGTTTTTACTCAATAGATAACTTTTATAGAAATGCTGGCTATGCATTGGTATTTTTTATATCTAGTGTCTGTAGCTACCCTAGCAACTGTATTAGAAGTGCCAAAGAATGAAACCATTAGCCAGAGGTTTAGGGCAGGGGTTTGCTGCCAGAGGTATTTTAAATGTTTTCTCTGGTTAAGCATTTATCACAAAGCTTGTTGAGCAATTAGCAATGCTCACTGTTTATATCTTACAAGGTTAAAAGAATGGGGTCATGTGATTTACAACCCTATTTTTTCACTATTTATAGTCACTGCTTCGAATCTTATGTGATGTTATATTGCTAAGAACACTAATGTGTGGTTTGTCTCAAGATCTCTCAGCCCCATATAGCTATTTGAGTTGGATAGCTGGGTTTGAAGACATGTAGATGTCTCAAATTTCAGATTTTCCACTCAATAGATGATGTTTAGATAAATGGTGGCTTTAGGTTGGCATTTGTAGATCTAGTTCCTGAAGCTACCTGGATACTCTTCTGAGGAGTGCCAAAGCATGAAACCTATTGTCATAAGTATGGGGGTGGTCCTGACAGAGATATTTTAAATGATGTCTATGGCTTAGCATTTATCATAAAGCTTGTTGAGCAATTAATGCTCATTGTCTATATTTTACAAGCTTACATACCATATTTTACATATATTACATATCAACAATTGCTAGGAAATATTATATAATAATTGCTGGATCCTCTGAATTAGGATTCCACATTCCACGTTCAACAATCAGACTGATAAACAATACCAAAGACAAATTACTTTCTGTTCAAATAGCCCAAGCAATTTTCAAATTTTCAAGCCCAACCAACAGATGTAGAGCAGCATATTATGGAGAGACCATGCCAACATCACTAACATAACAACATGTCAACATCATTATTTATATAGGAGAGTTCTAAATAATACTGAAAACAAATCCATGTGCTTTGCACCAAAAAACAATAGGCCATGTGTTCAAACCTACTATGGCAAGAACACTGAGCACTGAATGTAATGATATAAAATGAAAGATAAAGGAGGCATGGTTTATTGCAAATGACAACTATGCAATATCCCAAAAAGAATTATGCTTTGCTATCTCCAGGAAATACACCAACGAAAAACAACTTTGAATACATTTTGCATAAATTACAGCAAACTTCACTTAAAATCTCAGTGTCAGCCAACACCCAAAATAGGCTATGAATATGGAAACTTGTCCTCTGAAAGTTTCTCAGCTATATAATTCTGTTTTAATAATACTAAGCTTCACTTTTTTTTGTGTGTAAAGTGCAATTTAAAACTTACAAGTTTAAAAGAATGGGGTATGTGTTCTATGACTCAGATTATTTATCGTCACTGCTTTAGGTCTTATGCAATGTTTCATTGCTATGACTATAAATATATGATTTGGCTGAAAGTGATTCAACCCCATATAGATATTTCCGTTGGATAGCTAGGTTTGAAGATATGTAGGTGTCTGAAAAATTTTGGATTTATCATTCAATTGATAACTTTTAATAAATGGTGGCTTTGGTTTTGTATTTCAAGATGTAGTGTCTAAATTTATCCTCGCATTTTTCTACAAAATGCTGAAGCAAAAAACCATGGGTCAGAGGTATGGGGGGATTTCTGACAGAGATATTTTGAATGCTTTCTGTGGCTAAATATTTATCACAAAACTTGTTGAGCATTTAGCAATGCTCATTGTTTATATCTTACAAGGTTAAAGAATGGGGTCATGTGATCTATAACTCTATTTTTTATTTGACTATTTATATTCTCTGCTTTAAGTCTCATGTGATTTTATATTGCTAAGACTACATATATCTGGTTTGGCTGAAGATCTCTCAGCACCATATAGCTATTTGAGTTGGAAGGCCTGGTTTGAAGATATGTAGGTGTCTGAATACTTCAGATTTTCCGCTCAATAGATAACTTTTAGATAAATAGTGGCTCTCAGTTGGTATATGGGTTGATATTTTTAGATCTGGTGTCTGAAGCTACTCTGGCACAGCTCTGAGGAGTGCCAAAGCATGAAATCATTTGTCATAGGTTTGGGTGGGGTCATAACAGGGATATTTTAAATGGTTCTCTAGCTAATCATAAAACTTGTTGAGCAGTAAGGAATGCACATTGTTTATTGTTTATATCTTACAAGTATACATATCTTACATTCTATCAATTGCTAGGAAATATAAAATATTTGCTGGATCATTTGAATTAGGATTCTACCCTTTCCCGTCAACAAACAGAATGATAAACAATACTAAAGATAAATTGCGTTCTGATCAAATAGCCCATGCAGTTTACAAAATTTCATGCCCAACCAATGGATGTAAAGGAGCATATTATAGAGAGACTCATGTCAACATCACCCCTAGAACATTCTCAAATTATTATTTATATAGGAGAGCCTAAATAATACTGAAACCAATGCCATATTCTTTTAGCACCAAAAACAACAGGTCATGGCTTCGAAACCACTATGGCAATGACATTGTTCATTGAATGTAATGATATGAAAGATAAAGGAGGCATGCTTTATTGCAAATCACTACTATGCAATTAACCGAAAACAAGTATGCTTTGCAATCTCCAGAAAATAGTCTCTATGAGTAAGCCGCCACTCCCAAAATAGGCTATGAATATGGAGCCTTAAGTTCTCTGAAAACATGAAACCATTGGTCAAAGGTTGTGGAGGGGGGGTTTTTGACAAAATTTTAAATGCTTTCTCTGTCTAACCATTTATCAGAAAGCTTACTGAACAATTAGCAAAGCTCCTGTTTACCCTTTCTCTCAAATTCAAATTTAACATTTTGTTTATACAAAAAATGTTTTTCCATTTGATTTATAATAATTATTTTCCAAATACTTTTAATTTTGCTTTTATTTATAAAGATGGGGTGTGTGTGCGTGTGTGAAGTGGATGAAACAATTTACTATCAGATGTATGAAATTTTTTCTCTAACCGCTGTAATTTGAGGGATATATCATTTTAAGTAAAATATCTCCATTTACTATTAAATTTACTATAAGAAAAATATAACATATTTTCTTAAGCCTTTTTCAGAAGGCAAATCTGAACGGTCTTAAATGCATACATATTTTTTAAAATCTATCTACTCATTTACAGTCAAATATCAAAGTTAAATCAATTAGTTAATTTGTCGTCGTTTCTCTTTATTACCAGGGCTATCATTTTATCATATTTTATATAATATGTTGTTTTACACAATACAAAATTGTTTGGTGAATTTATAGAATCTATAAACCAAATTCTGCATTTTTAAAACGGATATACTAATATGCTATATACATTCATATCTATTTAATTTTGAACAGGCCGATGACCTATAAAATATACAAATCAATTGTTTAGGCTGAAAAACAAATTTACATACAGGATAGATTTATAATTAAAATTTAAATCAAATGTAGTAGGACATGTAAATATTACTAGTATTTAAACCAAATAAATATTTCTTGCATAACGCAAAACATATAATTATTTCAAAAATTAAAATCACATATACCATTAAGGCATTTTATCATGTGTTTCTAAATGATGAGAAAAATATATTTAATCCGCTGCTGCCGCTAATGAAAATATTACAAAGAAATAAAAAAGATTAAAATCTATTTATTTATAAATCACGAATTGTAAGGTGATTTTAATTCCATAACATTTTGGTACATTTTTTTAAAAAAGGTCAATTCTTTTAGGTGACCAGTTGTAACGATTGGCAGTTTCAAATGAATCAAAAAGGAAACTAAAATATAATACCTATGCAAGAAGAAGAACTTATAAAAATCAGTTTTAAAATCTATATATATTTCAAGTAAATTGCAAAAATATTGTTGTTTTTTCCCCATTATCTAATAGTCAAAAAAGGTCTTCTAATATTAAAAATTGTGATAAAATTTGAATATTTTTGCGAATCATTTATGATTATTTTTGATACATCTTTAAAGATCTAATTTGGCTCTTTGTTTAAATTGAGAATTTACTTTGTATAAAGCAAGAAAAAAATAAATTGGAAGTTGGCTTTTCCTTTTTTCGAGCAATAATTTATTATGTTATTATTGTCAAAATACTTCTAGAAAGTAACTTATACAAATCATTTTTGTTCTGTCGGTAATCACATTTATGTAGAGAAAGGTTCAAAAAAGTTGTCGATTTTATTTAATAAATACAGGAAAACATAAGTTTCGGTTTTGTTCTATCGGTAATCACATTTATGTAGGGAAATGCTCAAAAAAGTTGACAATTTTATTTAATAAATACAGGAAAACATAAGTTTCGGGCTAAACGCCCGGGTTTTTTTTTTTCATAAAAACTTTCTAGTTTTTGAGCATGCGCGCTAATTTTGAAAACAGTTAATGACATTCATTAGTTCAAACAAGCACGAGTTTAATTTATGGTTGAATATTCTGAAATTAGAAAACTATATGTAAAACCATCAATAAATATATTTATTAAAAATAACGTAAAAGCTTTTATAACTTCAAATAGACTTGTATAATTAATAAAACGTCTTATAAAATATATGACGTGTCTTCCGATTTTTAAAATAGTTGAGAATATAAAATACTAAAGTTTTTAGTAAAACTTTTGGTCTATAATAAAAATAATCAAAGGCTTTCCAACAAATATTTGAAAGCGGATGTTATAATTTTTTTTTGTTTATTTAAATGTTTTAATACCATTGGATTTTTTTTACGACCGGCCGTTATCAAATTATCTAACTATCAATCTTAAACATGTTGTTGTCACCTCAATACTTGTGGAATTTTTTATACCCCTTATCAAATTATTATCTAACTGTCAATCTTCACATGTTTTCTCACTTTAAGATGTTGTTCAAAAACACGTAGATTTATGTTTTATTCAAGGTTGATTTGTCTAGTATCTAGCCTGAACATATCAGCTTTTGTAATTTTTATACGTTCAATGTAAAATAATATTATCCGATAAACATGAAGTATTTGCTTGTTTTAGGAAATAGGTTTTTTTTTTCAATAATCTCAATATTACTAAAAGTCTATGTAACATTTTTTCGATTTATAGTTGAATCCAAATCTGATTCTTTGAAAAATTAATTCTACCTAAATATTCCAAAGAAATAAAGTTTGGTTCTAATTAAAATGTTTAAATACTTAATTTATTATAAAATTTAATATTTATTTAGACTGAAGTCCTTGCCGAAAAATGTTAGAGTTTCTAATTTTTTTAATTTCCAATAATCTCTGACGTTATCACCATGTGACGGAGAAACCTTCTTAATCGTCCAATTATGTCTGACGTAATCACCATGTGACAGAGAAACCCTTGGTTTATAAAGCAAGATTTTTCTAACTTGATCATTTTAAGAGTAAATTTTCAAGAGCGGAATCGTCTTTAAAAATAAAGAAAAATTACAATGAGTGAAAACAAAAATTTCAGCACGGAGAAAAAACTTAAGTATAATATCTTGAATAAAGTAGGTGAAGGGAGATTTGGCAAGGTATTTAAAGCCACGAACAATCATAATATAGTGGCAATTAAGAAGACGTATGCTGGAGATGAAGAAGATGGCGGCTTTTTAGCGGCACTGAAAGAAGTAAACTTTCTATCCATGTTAAATCATGAAAATGTTATAAAAATATTTGATCATTATTATAGTGAAGAATCGAATCAAGGTTGCATTAATCTCGTGATGCAGTATTGTGAATTCGATCTTACAGTGCTGATAAATAGCAAATGTATGCTGAGTTTAGCAAAAATCCAAAATATAACCATACAAATTCTAAAAGGATTATCATACATCCATCATAAAGAAATAATGCACAGAGACCTAAAACCAGCCAACATTTTAGTAACTAAAATGGGAATAATTAAACTGGCAGACTTTGGATTAGCTGACAAGATTATAAAGGAGAACGATGAAGAAAGGAATACTGAAGTTGTGTCTTTATGGTACCGTGCCCCGGAGTTGCTTCTTGGATATACAGATTACGATTCAAAAATTGATTTATGGAGTGTCGGCTGCATTATGGCTGAACTTTGGAAAAAAAAGCCTGTTATAAGAGGTTGCAATAATCTGAAACAGTTGCAGAAAATTAATCAATTGTGTGGGTCAATTACTCCAAATGTGTGGCCCAAAGTGCAGCGTCTCCCATTATATTATGGAATGAAACTTCCTCAAGATAAAGAACGAAAAGTACAAAAAGTATTCAAACCCTACATTAAAGATAGCGACTATTTAGATCTCATTGACAAACTATTAGTCATTGATCCAGATAAGAGAATGGATTGTGAAACTGCATTAAAGCATGAATTTTTCAAAAAAAACTTTTATCCCATTGATTTGGTTCATGATATATCTGTAGAAGAACAATCAATCTTTATATAATTTTTTTTATATCAAATGAGTGAATTTGAAAAGCTTTTATTCGAAGGCGTCTTATATTATACAATACTTAGAGTCATGGAAAAATACTCTGTTAATAACTCAAATGTCATCGAATACAAATTAATATTCACTTATTTATATGGTATGTAAGTATTTATCATTTACAATTGATCTTTTATTAATCAGAATGAACTATTAATAATAATTAATGCCATTTTAAAAAAGAAGGTTTTATGACAGATAAGTATACTTCTGTCAGTGATTGGAGAGTCAGATTGAGTTCTAAAACAAGACTCTTGTGAACGGTAACCATTGTTCTAGAAGTAATTGAAATCGCAGTAAACACTTAATAATTTAAAAGTTATTTCTAAAGAAAGGACATCAGATCCACTCTCCCTTAAAGATGCAGATTAATAATGAAGTGTATAAGGAGCTGAACGATATTTATTGTTTACGTTAAAACCAAAGTGGCAGCAGGATCTAACAGCTGACATAGATCCTAATGTGAAGGATTCCAACTCCTAATTATTGTCCTTTTGGTAGCAGATCATTAAGAGAATGATTTATAATGTCAGCGAATTTGAGCTAAAGACTGTGAAAAACAAGTTGATGTTTTTTATAGAAAAGGACTTCCGAAATAAGTAAAAATCCCATAATAATAAAATCTATATTTTTTCGAAGTTGGTATTATGTTAATGAATGAATGATGTCATGCAAAGATAAATAAAATATTTCGACAAAGGGAATGATATTCAACTGCTATTTTCCAATATGTTAGGATGATCGATCCCCGAAGTTAAGTTATGAGAAAATCTTCACTTAAATTGACTTTAATAGGATTAATTAGCTACAGAGACATATAGCGAACAATAAAATAAGGCAGGAATTATTCTCCGCATAGAATGATTATCTGTAATTCCGGTGATTTTTCTGTATTTATGAATATTATCAATAATATATATTGGGAAACATACTGTCGCACCCACAATGCACCACTCATTTTTACCACCACTTAAATAAAGCGCATGTATTTAAAACTGTATCATTTATGCATTTTTTTAATAGCTACTAATATAACTTTTTTATTTAATAAAGTATTAATTCTGTCATTAATTTTTTATAGGAATATAATTTTCTTATTCCTAATATTTCTATTAATATTTTATGTAAATCAAACCAAAATGTTTATCAGCTAATTAATTTTTGTAAAAAAATGTTTCCAATATATATTTGTCTTTCTTATACTTTTAAATAAAATTTGAATGTAAAACTTAAGAATGAATAGCGTTTGTTTTATTTCTTATAGCAATTAAAGCCACACAGACTGTTGTATTGGTGTTTATTGTTTTCATCTTCTCTATTTTCTTTCCTTTGCTTTTTGAATGGAATGCTAAAAGTTTATTAGATTTTGTTATAAAACACTTTTTTTTAAATTTTAAGTAAAATTTTTATTAAAAAACGAATACTTATATACACTTTTAAAGAATGATTTAAATACGTTTTAAATTATCGATCTTTATATTTATTTATTTATATAAATTTTGTCTTTATGCTATAATTTTTCAATTTGGAAGTAACATAAGTCATGAAGGCACATTGACGTAATTTGTTCAATTGGGTGGGGGTGGGGTGTCTGATACAGTTATTAAAGTCGTTATCCATATTTTTTAACCATTTTTTAAAATCAAAAAGCATTTCACACCCTATTTTCCATGTTTTTAAAGCGAACATCACAAATGTTGCATTATATAGATAAAATGTTTAATAATATTTCTGTTTTTAAAATTTTTGTTCCTGGACGTGAAATACTTTCCCTCTTAAAAGTTGAATTTTTTTCTGACAAGTCAAAATGATCTCCTCTTTATCTTCCAAAACATACATAAAGATTATGAATTCATATTTAACCTACCATTTAATTTAAATGGTTTTTGGTTGGTGATACTGGATTTGATGTAAGATTTCGGAGCACATATTTTGTGCTCAATTTTTAAGGTTTTAATTACTGGAATTTCAGTGCCAGATTATAAAATATTGCTTTTTTAAAAAAAATCTTTGCATTTAATATTGAATTGTAGTTATATGTTTAACTGTATTTCCTAAATCCTAGCTCTCTCTGCCAGGTGATTTTTAGATATCTGTTAATATGTTTGCTAGTGACTAAGTGAAAGAATTATTGGCGACTAGAACATCGATAATCTTTCAAAAAATCCTAATTTACAGGCAGCTTTTGTCCACCTTATTGATTCCAAATCCTCCAAATTAGCTTATTAAAACCATAAGTGCCTCATGATCAAGATGAATTTTTGGAGGTTTATAAAAAAGTAATTTCATATTCATATGAAATTCATTTTTAAAACATGGCATTCAAAAATTAGTGTATAATTATAAAAAGTTCTGATAGTATTGGTTAATTTGAAATTAAAATTTGCAGAGTCAACAGTAGAAATTCCAAAGTTTGCTTAGTTAATAAATTTACAATAATGAAAATGTTAGCTTTAAAAATATTAACCAATGCAAACTTTTAATTAAGAAACAATGGCAATGTTATTTATACATCTTTATTTTTATTTTATATGGGGAAGAGTATCTGAAAAGATACCCTGACTCGAAAAGGCACTTTATCACTTACTTTACCTAAATATCAAACATCTATATTTACACTGATTTTGAGAAATATTTCACTTTTTAAGAAATAAGTTTTAAATTTAAAAGTGTCAGGACTATTTGTATGTCTTTCTATAGAACCAATATTGTTCACCTTAGATAGTATGAAAGACAAATCCCTAACTTATATCTCTAAAACCTGTTCAATAGCAAAAGGTATTACATACAGTAGATAAGGATGTTCTAGAGGATACAAGTTTAAAAGAATATTAACTTATTATGAGAAGAAAAAAAATGTTTTAAACATTCAATTGAAATGGAATTTAATAAAGTAATTAAATTAATAAAACCTATGAATTAGAAGTTTACATGATTTTGATATAAGAATATTAGTTTACCCAATCAGGACGTAGACGAGTGAATTTTAATAACTGACAAACATATGACAAGATAATGTGTACAATTTGTAAAGATAAATAAGAGAGTATAAAAAAAATTGTCTTTTTTGCATTTGTTATGACTTTTTGTAATATATATTGAACCGGGTGGAGTGGTTGATCGAATAGGTAGCAATGTCTAACATACAATTTTACTCTTTAATAGAAATAGAAATTGTGATAAGCAAGTTGTAAGACTTACTGTTATACATAAAAAAATATGATAAATTCGATATACTCCAACTGCAATTTAAGTCTTGTCCACACTGGTCCCTTAGGCAGAGAAGCATAATATCCAGAGCATACCTATGACCAAGCCAAGCTATATAAATACATAATGATGATTACATTTCCAGGCCACACATCTTCTCGACTGGTAAATTCAACACCTATTACTTAAAATACTTTTTTTTGTTTCAAAGTAAACTTCAGGTGCCAGTTAATTACAAAAAGTAACTAACATACCCTGAATGATGGTAAACAAATTTAGCACTTCCCAATTAGCTCAATCAAAAGAATAATATAATAAATTGCTCCTTTAACTTCTCTGCTAAATTTTTTTTTTCAGTAATATAATTAAGGAATTTACTGACAGTAATTGATAGACAATAACTTATTTTAAATAAAATGTTTAATATAATTGGAAACTAATTTTGTAAAATTTTAATTAATATAAACAATGATTTTATAAATATAATGACCACACACACTCTTAGTGAAATACATTTAGTAATATATTATAAACATAAAGCATTTAAATAAACACCAAGCATTAAAACACTCAGATAAACAGTTCATTTTATGCAGGCTATAGAGTTCATTTATTATATTGAGTCTGGAAATACTCAAAGATTCCAATGGCTACTTTAGTTAATATCAGGAAGTGGAATAAGAAAATGTTATTACTCTTTACTGCTTACATATGTGTTTTACCATTCAGTTGGATTATAGGCTTCTGCTGTCCTGATGATTGCAATTATATGCTACTTCTATCTCAGGTAGTTAGACATTCTTGGCAGCTTCAAATTATTAGATGGGCATTGCTTCTATTAGGCAGACTACTGATTTTCTGTCAGACTAAGTCTGGAATCTGGCTGCTTGTTCACTTTAGCATTGTTTGTGAGACAATCCGATAGTCTCTTTCTTTTATTGCTTTAATTTTCCTGATAAATACTATTAGAGGGTCCTTGCAGCTTGAATCAAACAAGAGTGAACACTGAGTTATTCATATACTATGAAATTGAAATGTGGCACTTTTTATTTTCCCGAAGTTGCCGAACCTATGCTCTGATTATTGTCATCATCAATGGGTCTTTCCTTTTGAAAATTGAATGAATTATAGTTCTGCTATCATTAAAAATGTGCCCACTAGACTTTTTTTAAATATTTCATAAAAAACATCAATCGACTTGTAATCTCTGTCTTTTAACAAAAAGCTACCTGTGGGAAGCACATCAAGATTGATCTTAACCAAAAAAAATCAAAGTATTTTGGCTCCAGGCAACACCATTTAAATTTTTTTATGAGGCCAAATATGTATATTAAGAGTTGAAATTATTGGTATGATTAGATAAAAAATAAGATTATAAGCCTCCCAGTATCTAATTGTAGTTGGTTTGGCCTGATTTGGAACTAAATTCATTTTAGTAATTTCAGTTAAAACAAAGCCAAATATTTCCTCTAGGAGGAGGAGTATCTATGGGCAACCCATCAATGAGGAAGAAGCTTTTTGGAATTATATTGTTGTCTTTAAAACAGATTGAAGGCACTTAGCTTCAGACAATTCAATTTAGTAGGAATTTGGTTTTCTGGAGGCTAATAACTATAGTTGTGCCTCACCACAGGAGGTGAGAACAAATCAAGTTGATGCCACAAATGAATTTCCTGGTGAATTTCACAAATGGCATGAAGAAAGTCACAAATGGCATGAAGAAAGTGATTTTTGGGAATAACAACATGTTAAAGAGAAACATCTAGGCATATAAGGAAGTGTATATTTTTTTCAAAGATCCAATGATTTGATTAGTGGCTGTCATTATTGGGTTTTGAATCTTTCTCATCTTTGCCGAAAGTGAGAGGTTAAAAGCAAGGCTGAGAAATGTGGAGGGTTTAGCTGCAAAGGGGTAAGGGATGTTTTCATGCAAGGACAATCTCCATGCCACTGAATTTTTCAATGTGAAGGAGAATCCCAATTTGCTATAAAATTTGTGACATTACTTCCATGAGTGCAGGGATGTACTTAAGAGATGGTAAAACTACCAGGTCATTGTACTTTTTAATACTGGGATGAATACTCCAGGAATATTCTGCTCAATAAATATTAGGAAGTTCACATATAAAATAAATAAGAGGACATTCAATGGTGAAAGATTTAGATAATTTTCTGTTCAATGGTATATAAATCCACCTATTCATCAGGAGATTGGAAATAATATTAATAACCTAAGTGAAATGTCCAGTTTGCTTAGCAGCTGAACAAGGTGTGGGATATTAACAGAGTCAAATGCCCCTGCAATGTCCAGCTGCATGGCAATGGGTTTGAATTTTTCTATCCCTTCTTGCATCATCTACTATTAACTTAAAGAGGCTAATGGCTTCCACAGTAGATGCTCCTTTTTTGGAAAATTGGAAGATTGATACATGCAACAGGATTCCAAAGGCTTGAAGGTTTGAAGATGAATATTGGAATACCATGGAGACATTGAGGCAAATTTAGAATGAATGTCTGTCTCAGAAATGCTATGACTCATCTCACTAGGTTCATGACTCAACTATTGCTCATGCTGAATATCGGGTCAGCCAGTTTGCTCTGATAATGAATTAGAATTTGCTTTAACATTGGAATACCAGTGTAGATGTTCTCTCCTACCTTAATCATTGCTGCTGTCTTGGATTTATTCTGGAAACTGAATGCCCACCTGACTTAGTCTCTGAAAAAGGTATGTGGTTTAGAGAGATAGAATTGGGATTTCTTGGTTGCCAGATATTTAAAGAGAGGCTGTTGTATGTTGTAAAACTTCTGCTTTAGTGCTATCATTGTTTGAACTGTAGAGCACGTTAGAGGGATTTCTTTCAAGGTTTTCTGTATCACCTCCATTTTATGAAGTAGGGTTGACAGTCCTTTGATCTTTCTGGTATAGTAATTTATCAGAGAGGATGAAATATGAATGAAACAAACCAACCTTCAGACAGAGCAAGAGAAAGAATGTCAATTTTTCTAAAAAAAAAAAGGGCCTCAGTGATTATTGTCTCTGGAGCCACTGACTTAAATAATAGTCTTATTGCTGGCTTGGCATATGCACAGGCTTGGGGAGGGCAGATCCAAAGATAATGAGTCAATTAGAGCATAATGGTCAGAAAATGCAATGAGAGATAGTACTGGGTTAATCTAGAAATGTAATTCCAGACCATAATAGAGAAGGTCTATTAGTGTGGAATTGTCTGGTATAAAAAGAGCAGGCATCAGGTGGGGGAAAAACCCCATGCACCCATCAAGCAAGTATTCAATAAGTGCAAATATTTATGGTTAAATTCTTTATAGATAAAATTTTAAGTTCCCAAGTAAGAATATCCCGGAAAATGATTGGCTTTTAGTCCCATATTAATTAATTGCAATGTATTATGAATCAATGATATATCCCTTTTAAGATAAAGAAAAATGATACTAAAATTACATGCATTGATGGTAATTGTTGAAAAAATTATGATGTTATTGAGTAGACATAATCTGACACTTGTGATTTAACTGATACACTTTTGCATGAGATCATTGGCTTAGTATAGTGTTTAGTTATTCTGCAACTATTAATGTAAGAGACTTCAGACATTTCTTTAGTTTTATTGATTACGTCCAGTTGAACTATGACCGTTTACTTCATGATTTATGTATACACCACCTGTTAAAACAAATTGCATTGTTACCCAGATATCAATTAGTGTAGCAGTTAGTAATCAATAGATGCTGTTAGGTCATACAGATAAAGCAACTTCTTGTTGCATTAATAGTGTGATTATCATAAACACAAACGTGTAAAATAGGATTAAATATTTATTAATTAAAGCAATAAAATACGATTAAATATTTATTAATTAAAACAATATTTATTTGTATTTTACAAGTTTGTGTTTATGATATTCACACTATTCACATAACAAAAAGATGTTTTATAAGTATAATCTATTAGCATATATTGATTACTAACACTTACACTACTTGGTAATTGCGAACAATGCAATTGTTTTAAGAGATGGAATCCCTTTAATGAATTAAGATTAATCCAAATCACTTTAATGAATTAAGATTAATCCAAACCAGATCAGAATGGAGACTGTGATTATTACAAACCCAATACACCAAAATATATAAATGCAGAACTGGATTCAGAGCTACTTAATTATATAGGCAAAGTAGCTTGATTTGAAAACATAATTCTATTTTCAGTTTGGATTGATCTGCTCTATAGTTAACCAATAGAAAATGGTGGGTGCATAAAATATACATTTGATATAGAGTGAACTGTACTGCTTCCAGATTCAAGAGTGTTTTCCAAAACATCCTTTCTCTCAAATTCAAATTTAACATTTTGATCATACAAAAGATGTTTTCACATTTGATTTATAATAATAGTTGTTTTCCAAATACTTTTAAAATTGCTTTTAAAGATTGGGGGAAAAAGTGAAAAAAAAAAGCACATCCGAAGTTCGAAATTTTTTTTCTACCCTCTGTAATTTTAGGTATATATAATTTTAAGTAAAATATCTGGATTTACCATTAAATTTACTAGAAGAAAAAATAACGTACTTCCTTAAACCTTTTTCAGAAGGCAAATCTGAATGGTATTAAATACATACATCTTTTTAAAAAATCTGTCTATTCCTTTAAAGTCAAATATCAAAGTGAAATCAATTAGTTAATTTGTTCTTATTTTCCTTCATTACGCGGGCTATCATTTTGTCATATTTTATGTAATATGTGTTTTTTACATAAAGCAAAATAATTTTGTGGATTTATAGAATCTATAAAACCAATTCCGCATTTTTAAAGCCGATATAATAATCTGCTATGCATATTCTTACGTATATAATTCTAAACAACCTGCAGACCTATAAATATTTACAAATCAATTACTTATATTATTTCATTACAATTGTTTAGGTTGAAAAAAAAAACAATTTGCACACAGGATAGATTTATAATTAAAATTTAAATCCAATTTAATAGGACATGTAAATATTACTAGCATTAAACCAAATAAATAATTCATGCATAGCGCAAAGAATATAATTATTTCAATAATAAAACACATATATGCATTAAGGCATTTTATCCTGTGTTTCTAAATGTTGAAAAAAATTATATTTAATCTGCTGTGATTTTACGACGAAATATAAAAGATTACAATCTGTTTATTTGTAAATGAAGAATTGTAATGTAATAGAAATTTTAATTTCATAAACCTTTGGTAGATGATTTAAAAGGGTAAATGCTTTTAGAGAACCAATGTAACGGATGGCACTTTCAAATGAATCAAAAAGGGAACTAAAATATGATACCTATGCAAGAAGAACATTTTATAAAAGTCTGTTTAAAAACTTATTTCAAGTAAAAATAGTAGAAAGTAAGAAATTGATTTTTTTAAAATTGTATTTTAAGTTCAATAAAATATTTTTATCGACTGCAAAAATGTTTTCCCCCCATTATCTAATAGTCAAAAAAGGTCTCATATTAAAAATTGTGATAAAATTTGAATATTTTTGCGAATAATTTATGATTATTTTTAATATATCTTCAAATATCTAATTTGTCTCTTTGTATAAATGAAGAATTTACTTTGTATAAAGAGAAAAAATAATAAGTTAATAAATAATTTAAAAATTTAAATAAATTTGTGTATTGTATAAAAAGAATTTAATAAAAAAAAAATAAGTGAAAATAAAGGTGAATGTTGTAGAAGTTGTGAGAAGAAATTAACCATTTCAAGAAAGCACAACTTTATTTTATTGCTGAATTTTTGTAATTTCAACACCAATGAATATTCTGAAATTGGAAAACATCAATAAATATATTTATTAAAAGTAATGTAAAAAGTTTTATAACTTCAAATAGACTTGTGTAATTAATCAAACGTCTAATAAAATATATCAACGTACTTCCGATTTCTAAAATAGTTGAAAATATAAAATATTAAAAGTTTTTAGTAAAACATTTTGTCTATTACTTAAAAAAAAATTAATAAAAGGATTCGAAGCAAGTATTTGAAAACGGAGGTTATAATTTTTTTTTGTTTATTTAAATGTTTTAATACATTTGGATTTTTTTATGACCGTTATCAAATTATGACCTAACTATCAATCTTAAACATGTTGTTGTCACCTTAACACTTTGGATTTTTTTACACCTCTTATCAAATTATTATCTAACTGTCAATCTTACACATGTTTTTCTCACCTTAAGAAGTTGTTCAAAAACACGAAGATTTATGTTTTATTCAAGGTTGATTTGCCTCGGATCCAGCCTGAACATATAAGCTTTTGTAATTTTTATATGTGCATTGTAAAATAATATTATCCGAAAAAAACATGAAGCATTTGCTTATTTTAGGAAATAGTTTATTTTTTTTAATAATCTCAATAGTACTAGAAGTCTATGTAACATTTTTTGGATTATAGTTGAATTCAAATTTGAGAATTTGAAAAATTAATTCTACCAAAATATTCTTATAAAATAAAGTTTGATTTTAATTAACATGTTTAAATATTTAATTTAATATAAAATTTAATATTTATTTATTCTGAAGTGCTTACCAAAAAATGTCAGAGTTTCTAATTTGTTTAATCATGAATTTATCTCTGACGTAATCACCACGTGACTGGGAACCCTTGGTTTATAGAGTAAGATTTTACTAACTTTAATTCATTTTAACAGCAAATTTTCAAGAGCCGAAACGTCTTTAAAAATAAAGAAAAATTACAATGAGTGGAAACAAAAATTTCAGCACCGAGAAAGAACTTAAGTATACTATCTTGAAGAAAGTAGGTGAAGGGAGATTTGGCAAGGTATTTAAAGCCATGAACAATTATAATATAGTGGCAATTAAGAAGACTTATGCTGGAAATGAAGAGGGCAGATTTTTATCTGCAGCAGTGAAGGAAGTAAACTTTCTATCCATGTTAAATCATGAAAACATTATAAAAATATTTGATAATTATTATAGTGAAGAATCGAATCAACGTTGCATTAATCTCGTGATGCAGTATTGTGAATTTGATCTTTCAGTGATGATAAAAAACAAATGTATGCTGAGTTTAGCGAAAATCCGACATATAACGGTACAAATATTACAAGGATTATCATATATCCATCTTAAAGAAATAATGCACAGAGATCTAAAACCAGCCAATATTTTAATAACTAAAATGGGAATAATTAAGCTGGCAGACTTTGGATTAGCTGACAAAATTACAAAGGAGAACGATGACGAAAGGAATACTGAAGTTGTGTCTTTATGGTACCGTGCACCGGAATTGCTTCTTGGATATACCGATTACGATTCAAAGATTGATTTATGGAGTGTGGGATGCATTATGGCTGAACTTTGGAAAAAAAAACCCGTTATAAGAGGTTGCAATAATCTGAAACAGTTACAGAAAATTATTCAATTGTGTGGGTCAATTACTCCAAATGTGTGGCCCAAAGTGCAGCGTCTCCCATTATATTATGGAATGAAACTTCCTCAAGATAAAGAACGAAAAGTACAAGAAGTATTTAAATCCTACATTAAAGATAGTGACTATTTAGATCTCATTGACAAATTATTAGTCATTGATCCTGATAAGAGAATGGATTGTGAAGCTGCTTTAAAGCATGAATTTTTCAAAAAGAAACTGCGTGCCATTGATTTGGTTCATGATATATCAGTAGAACAGTCAACCGTTTTATAAAAGTTTCTTTGTCAAATGAGTTGATTTGAAAAGTTTTTATTCGACAGAGTCATGGCAAAATAGCCTATTAGTAATTCAAGTATCATCAAATACAAATTGATAGTCACTTACTTCTATGGTATGTACGTAGTGATCATTTACAAATGATCTTTTATTAATCAGAATTAACTATTAATAATAATTCTTGAAGTCTTTTAAAAAAATAATGTTTTATGACAGATAAGTATACTTCTGCCAGGGGTTAAAGAGTCGATTGAGTTGTAGAACATGAATCTTGTGTGCGATAACTATCGTTGTAAAAGTAATTGAAATCGCAGAACACACTTAATAACGTAAAGTTATTTCTAAAGAAACGACATCAGATCCACTCTTCTTTAAATATGCCTATTACAAAGTATACAAAGAGCTGAACCATTCTTTTTCATTGTTTTACATTATAACAGAAGTGGCAGGAGAATCTAACAGCTGATATAAACCCTAGTGTGAATGATTACACCTCCTAATGATTGTTTTTTATTTGGTAACATATCATAAAGAGAATGAAATATAAAGTCAGTTAATTTGAGCTAAAGACTGTGAAAAACGAGATGATAGTTTTTTAAAAAAGGACTTCCCAAATAAGGAGAAATCCCATAATACTAAAATCTATATTTTATCGAAGTTGCTGTTATGTTAATTAATAAATGATGTCATGCAAAGATAAATAAAATATTTCTTCAAAGAAAGTGTTATTCAACTTGTATTTTCCAATATGTTAGAATTCACTCGATCTCTGAAGTTAAGTTGAGAGTTAAGCCTTCACTTAAATTCTCTTTAATAGGATTAATTAGCTACAGAGCCATATTGGGATAATAAAATAAGGCAGAAAATAATCTCCGCATAAAAAGTTATCTATAATTCCGGGAATTTTTCTGGATTTCATGATTAGGAATATCACCGAGAAAATATATATTTATTGGGAAACAGACTGTCGCACCCACAATACACCACTCATTTATACCCCCACTTAAATAATATGCATATCTAAAACTGTTGCCTTTATGTATTGTTTTAATTGCTACTAATGAAACTATTTATTTAATAAATTATTAATTCTGTCACTAATTTTTTATAGGAATATAATTTTCTTATTCCTAATATTTCTCTTAATATTTTATTGTAAATTAAATCAAAATGTTTATCAAAAGTTAATTTATTTTTGTAAAAATGCTTTCAATATATATTTGTCTTTCTTATACCTTTAAATAAAATTTGAATGTAATACTTAAAAACGAATAGCGTTTGTTTTATTCCTTATAGCAATTAAAGCCACACAGACTGTTGTATTGGTGTTTATTGCTTTCATCTTTTCTATTTTCCTTCCTTTGCTTTTTGAATGGAATGCTAAAAGTTTATCAGATTTGATATAAAATAATTTTTTAATATATTTTAAGTAAAATCTTTATTAAAACACTAGTAATTATGTACTGTACATTTAATAAAGAATGATTTAAATAGGCTGTTAATTATAGATCTACATATTTATTTATTTATATAAATTTTGTTTTTAATGGAATAATTTTTCAATTTGGTATTATTATAACTCACATGAAGACACACTGGTATTTGACCAAAGTATTTCATTTGGGTGGGGGTGGGGTATCTGATATTAAAGCATTCCAATTATTATCAATATTTTTTTAATCATTTTTTAAAAACAAAAAGCATTTCACACCCTATTATCCATATTATTTTCAAAGGGTACATCACATATGTTGCATTATATGGATAGAATCTTTAATACTATTTTTGTTTTTAAATTTATGTTCAGAGCATGAAATACTTTCCTTTTTAAAAGTTGAAATCCTCCAATTTTTTCTAAGGATTGAAAATTATCTCTTTTTCTTACAGAAAATACATAAAGACTCTAAATTCATATTTAACTTACCAATTAATTAAAATGGTTTTTGGTAGGTGAAACTGAATTTGATATAAGACTTCGGAGCATGTGTTTTGTGATCAATTTTCGAGGTTTTAATTACTGAAATTTCAGTTCCAGATTATAAAATACTGCTTATTTATTTTTTTAAATCTTTGCATTTAATATTGAATTGTAGTTATATATTTAACTGTATTTCCTAAATCCTAGCTATCTCAGATGATTTTTATATATCTGTTAAGATGTTTGCTAGTGCCTAACTGAAACAATTGTTGGCGACTACAACATCGATAATCTTTCAAAAATGCAAATTTACGGGCAGCTTTTGTCCACCTGATTGATTCCAATCCTCCAAATTAGCTTGTTAAAATTTAAGTGCCTCATCAAATGTTACCATTGTTCAAAATACATTTTTGGAGTTTTATGAAAGAGTAATTTCATATGAAATTCATTTTTAAAAGATGGCATTCAAGAATTAGTGTATAATTATAAAAAGTTCAGAAAGTAGTAGTTAATTTGAAATTAAAATTCGCAGAGTCAGCAGTAGAAATTCCAATGTTTACTTAATTAATCAATTTAGAATAATGAAAATGTTAGCTTTAAAAAATATTAACCAATACAAACTTTTCATTAAGAAGCAATGTCAATTTTATTATAGGTCTTTATTTTTGTTCCATATTGTGAAGAGTATCTGAAAAGATATGCTGACTTGAAAAGACTCATTATTACTCATTTTACGCAAAGGTCAAAGATCTATGTTTATACTGATTTTGAAAAATGTTTCACTTAGGAAGCGATTTTCTTGCAGTAAGGTAGAAACTTAAAAATCAGTTCAGGACTAGTTGTATGTCTTTCTATAGAGTCAAAACTTGTCTTAAATAGCATTTACACAAATCAGTAACTTGTTGTTGTTTCAAAATAATGTATTATTAAAATATTTTTACATGAGCAATTATTACATTCTAACTCATGGTTTTAATTTGATTATCCACGCTGAACATGTTATCTTGCTGTTTACAAAGTTTAACAAGTGATTTTTCTAAATGTATATAGAAACAACTATGGTGTCTGAAAATTGAAATCACAGTTGGCATTATCACCCCTAGTTTAAATGTTTTAATCTATGTTCTTAGATCACGTGTTATAGAAAGTTTAACTCATGATTCTACTAAGAATATATTGACAGATCTATGGCAGCAGAGATTGAAAACACAATGGGCATCAACATCTCAACTCCCCAGAGGAAGTGAGAAAACCAGCACTTGCAGAGCTCCTTCACGCTCTCACCCTGCAGGTCCCTGCTAATTCTCTGAGAGTTGGGCCCTGGGGACACCTGGCCCCACAACTCCCAGGGAGTAGGGACATGAGAACTGTGGGATCAATCGAAGGTATTTATTGATTTATATAATATCATTGCCGTTCACCTGGTTTAAACCCTGAATTTAGATTAATCTTGAAAATTTTTTCTTCAGTTTATCTATATAATTTTATAGGCTGTAAATTTTTGCTTTACTTTACTCACTTCTTTTAAAAACTTTGGTAATTGTAATATAAAAGAACTTGTAAAATTGAAAGACATCAGAAATTATCAAAAAGAGAGTAGCATTTATTAAACGATTAAACACGAGTTTAAACTAAATTGATAGAATTGAGTAAATGTAATATTATTGAAAGGATTTTTTTTTTAAAGAAAAATTAAATTGAAAGGAATTTGATTTTAAAGAATATTGTTACTTGGAATATACAAAAATAATAGTCATAGATCTAGTGTCTTAAGCTATTCTAGCGCCTCTTTGAAGAGTGCCAAAGCACGAAACCATGGTCAGAGGTTAGGGGGTTCCTGACAGAAATATTTTAATGCTTTCTCTGGTTAAGCATTTATCACAAAGCTTGTTGAGCAATTTATTAATGCTCATTGTTTATACAAACATAATCTTTTAAAATAATGTTTTCAAGTTATAATTTATGATAACTTATAAATTAAGTAACAAAATGGCTTTGAACTTTTATTCTCACATGATATCATCCCACCATTTTTTTTATGGAGAAGTTCATGGAAATGGAATGTTTTCCTTTAGAAGTTTGAAGCATTTTTTAATTTTTGAAAAGCTCTTCGAGTTGGATTTCTATTCTCTGGTTACATTTTTGTCTAACAGGCTAAATAAAATCAACAATTTTAAAATCACAGTTGAGTGCTAGCTTTCTGACTTTTGTATCAAAATCTCTTGCCTTTTACTTACCCACCAGGACATGAAGGTTGAAATTATAGTGTTAAATTTTAGGAGTATTGGATAGAAATAACCCATTAGGAGAGATATTATTTAAAATCTAATTAAGATGGATTTATAAGGGATCACTGAGATATCTGTTCTTATATTGAACTTCCACACATGCTTATAAAAATGTTTGATGTAAATTCTAATTATTTGAATTCATTTAACATTATAAAGTCTGTCCATATAAGCTGGTCAATTGTTAGGATAGACAAAACCAAACTCTTCCAAGCATCCATGTTTAACAATATTGATTTTTTTTCTTGCCTAAATAGAGAGAAAAAAAGTGTTTTTTTAAAAGGATTTTTATAAAAAAAATTTATTAATAAGTATTATTTATTTAAAATTAAGTTTTGATTATAATCATTTGGCAATTTTTTAAATCAAACAAATCAACTAAAAAAATTTTTTTTTCAAACTTTTTGAAAACAGAAAATAAGGAACAGCATGTGTATGATTCTTTATTATTGATGATTAAGTGAGAAAGATGTAACAATACAGACAATTCAATTCTGTTCTGAGTTGTCTTTATACTGAAATAGGGTTTTTGTAATATTTATGGTTTTTTAAAGATAACACACAAGTCAGAAAATAAGTATAAAGATATTTATTATACCCAACAAGTAAAATACAAATATATGCAAATAAAAATGGTATCCTATATTCACAAAGTGCAGGTGAGCATTTATATACTTTATTTCTGACATTATCACTGAATTATACATGGTTAGTTATACCTTACCCCAAATCTTTGGGAAGAATGCAGTTGGTCTCTTTACAATTCTGATCTTCCCTCCTACTGGGACCTTACCTCATGTGCAGGTACAGTAATGATTGTTGGTAGCATTTTTTACCTGAGTTTGTCTCACTGCTTATACAATATTGTGAATATAGTGCTGTTCAATGCTGACAGTTATTTTGCATCGCCTCGTGTCTTTTTTGAAGTAGACTACTATAAATGTTAAAGTCTCAAACCTTGCTGAAAATTATCAGATTTACTGAACCAGCTTAAGAAATAGTCTAGTTATTCCATTGGGTATTTTTTCCTTTCTATTGACATTTTATCAGCAACTTTATTATAATTTTAATTCAATCTAGATAAAGTTGTAATAAGTTCACAATTTGAGGCTAACATCTTCCAAATTAGGATGAGTTTATTTCAGCAACTCTATACATTTGATAGCTTTTCAAAAAATCCAAATCTGCGGGCATTTTTACCTACTATGTTGATTACTAATGTTCCAAATTAGCGTATAATATCTACAATCCATAAATAGACTTGTATTGTTCCTTAGAACTTTTTTCAGGGTTATAAAAAAGCAATAACATAATCTGTTAGTATGCTTTCTAAAAACAATCGCGTTAAACAATTGATAAATAATTGCCAAAAGTTTCAGAGAGTAGTTGTTAAATGTAAACTAAAACAGTGATAATACTCTATAACAGAAATGGCCAAGATGTTGACTGCAGTTGATCAGTTGAACGCAAAACTGTTGTGAGCACTGACAAATTATAGTGATAAACTCAGGGCTGATTTGAATGTAAAAAATACTAAACAATAAAATGAAGATAAATTCAAAATTATTCTCATTTAAAAATAGTTAAATTTAAAATAAATCCTACTGTTATTGTTAAACTCAAAAATAAACCCAGGTTGGAAGAAGATGAAAAGAATTAAATTATTTTTGTGTAATGCTAGAGCTAAAATTCGAAAAATATTTAATTGCTATTTTCCTGAGGAGAAATGAAAATAACTTGACTTGGAGAAACAAGGATTTTAATGAACTGATTTTAAAAGAAAGAAGTGAATTTTTCAAAACACTTTGTACAGTAATTTAATAATTGTAATTTGATAAATATTTTATAAAGTGACATAAACAAATTGCAATGCTAAAGGAAGCTGAGGTAATTTAATAATAGTCATATAAAATGTTTTTCAACATTTTTTATCTTATAGAAAAAAAATCATCAGTCCATATCTTAGAAAAAAAATCACCAGTTCCTATATTGTAAAAATGTAACCAATCACCAATATTTCTGAGCACCTAAAAGCCTTTATAAAAAATGTCAGTTCATTCTAAAACAACCAGGACCTCAAAACTTCCAATTTTTGTACCAGCAAAAATAACATTTATTTTACTTTTTGGTTCGAAGCCATGATGAAAAGATAGTCACTGTCAGGTATACTTTCACCAAAAAATGTCACCCCCAATATTTAAAAGTTTGGCCGCCCCTGCTCTATAAGTTCCAAATGTTTGCTTGGCTAATTAACAGACTAAGAATGAAGAAATATACTACCTACTAAAATATTAAAGCTATATTTATTGAACATTGTGCAGAATATCTAAAAAAAGGGACATATGAAAAGTCATCTTTAGGATTTATTTTGTCTAAAGATCAAAAATCTAATTTGTATTTGGTTTTAGAATAAAATAAAAAGAATATTAAGTAATCTTAAAAAAATGTTAGTTTTTTTTTTTTAAATTTAATTTCAATAACATTTATTTATAATGCTATTTTCCAATTTTGTAAATTATACTAATACAAATAATAAATTACATATTTACATGGATTTTTTTATGTAGAAACATTATTTGATTAAGTCACATAATTAGAGGACCTGTTTTAATAAGTAAGACATATAACAAAGCGATATATATA
>JAQFVV010001113.1:0-12500 GCA_028023455.1 Epiperipatus broadwayi
TTATTATTATTGCTGCTGACTTTGTAGAGTTAACATGTGTTATTTGTCTCTCTGATTTTTGAATTCTATAATTCTTATTTGGCTAAGTTTTTTTTCCTATTTGTGATGGTATTATTAAGTAGAGTTTGAAGATTTTATTGATATTGTTTTGTATGTATTTTATTTTCTAATGGTTTTATATTTCAATTTTTTTTATTGATTTCTTTTAACTTATTTTTATGTAGCCATTTTTTTTTTGATTTTTTAATCTTGTTTTAGAATTTTTTTTTTATCTTAGTTTTTTATCTTTGTTGTAATTTTTTTTTTTTTTTTAATTAATTGATTTATTTTATTCTTTTTGATTTTTTTTTTTTTATCTTTACTTTAGATTCTTAATTATCTTACTTTTTAATCTCTGTTGGAATTTTAATTAGTTTTAATTTTCTTTTTGTTTGTTTGGTTTTAAAACTTAAGGTTTTTAATATTATGGATAAATGTAATTCTTGTCATTTAGCTCTTCCTTTTGGTGGAAATTTTACAACTTGTCTGGGTTGTAATGGGAATGTTCATTTTAAATGTAGTACAGTAAGTGAAAAGACATTTAAAAATATGTCATCTACAAATAAAGCATTATGGAGGTGTAAAAATTGTAGAGCAGGAACTAATTTAAATTTGACTTTAAATGATGGATCTAGTTCTGATTCCTTTTCTAATTCTTTAGATAATAATTCTAGTCTTAAATTACTTCAGCAGATGAATAGAAAACTTGATATGCTGCCTGTTTTACAGAATAATATTGATTCATTATCTCAATCTTTTGCTAAACTTACCTTAGAACTTGAATTAGTTCAAAATAATATAAAAATATTGATTAGAGAATTTAATGAAATGAAAGAAAAAGTAAAACCACAAGATTCTTTGTTATGCAATTTGCAAAAAGAAATTTTTTATTTAAAGCAGCAAAGATTAGAAAACAATATTGAAATTGTTGGTGTTGATTATGCTAATGATGAAAATTTATTTAATATTGTTGAAAATATAGCTAAAAAATTAGAATTGTCAGACTTTAATAAAAATTATATTAATTCTATTTATAGATTAAAATATGGAGGTAGTTTTAGGCCTGTAATAAAAGTTAATTTTGTTAGTAAAATGGTAAGAGATTTATTCTTGTCAGGAGGTAAAAGAATTAAATTATATCTATCTGATGTTTTTCCCATTGCTACAGCTGATAAGCGTATATATTTGAATGAAGATTTGTTGCCTGAAAATAGGAAATTATTTTGGAAAGTTCGTTCAATGGCTAAAGAAAATAAGTATAGATTTGTTTGGATTAAAGATGGGAAAATTTGGTTGAGGAAAGATACTGGGGATAGGGCTATTAGGATTGTTTCTGAATCGGATTTGTCTAATTTATGACATGGATTATCTTTTAAAAATACTGTTACAGAAAAAGATAATTTGGCTATTGAAAATTTTAAGATTTTTCATATAAATATTTGTAGTGTGAGGAAACACTTTGATGAGTTGTTAATTCTTTTACATTCACTTGATTATTCATTTGATATTATAATTTTGTCTGAGATCTGGATTAAGGAATGTGAAAAAGGACTGTATGAGTTAGAGGGATATACATCAATTATTAATTGTAGAATTAATAATAGGTCAGGTGGAGTTTTAGTTTATTATAAATCAGTGCTTTGTGTGACTTCTATTGATGCAGTGTTTGATTCTTCTGAATGTCTTGTTTTAAATTTCATTTTAGGTTCAGACAAATTAACACTTATTGCTCTGTATAGGTCTTGCAGTCATACAGTTGAAAGCTTTAGTGATGAACTTGATGATTTGCTTACTAAATTAAATGATAAATTCATTATTCTTGTTGGTGACTTGAACATTGATATTTCTGGTGAAATTTCTGTTGCTGCTCAACATTATTTAAATATGCTGTCACTTTTTGGATTTATTCAATGTTTATTTCATCCTACACGTGTTACATCTTCATCATCTTCACTTATTGATCACGTCTTTGCTAGATGTCCTGAAAATATTCTTTTGAAAACATCTTTTTTGGATTGGTGTCTTACAGATCACAGAGGAATTGTTGTTACTTTTAAAAAGAATTTTTCTCATAGTAAAAAGTGTTTTAAACTTTTATCTCATGATCGTTTGAAATCCTTAATTACTAAATATGATTGGAATTTAATCTTTGAGTTGAATGATGTAAATTGCGCATTTTCATTCTTTGTTGACAAGATGAAGGAGTTTATAGATTATTGTTCTTTTATAAAATATATAAAGAAGAAAGATCTGAAGAGACATGATTGGATTACAAATGAGTTAATATCAAAAGTTAACAGTAAGAATAAATTGTACAAGCTTTTCAAAAGGTTTCCTGCTAATGAAGATTTAAAAATTCAGCTAAAGGTTCTTGATAAAGAAATAAAGAAAGATATAGTCAAAGCTAAATTGATTTTCTATTCTACTCAAATTGATTCTTTAAAATCAACTAAATTAAGCAACTTTTGGACTGTTGTTAAAAAATTTATTTTTAAAGAAGGATTTTCACAAATTTCTAGACTAAAGATTAATGAAATATCTATTGATGTTTTAAATAATTCAAAACTAATAGCTGATCATTTCAATCAATATTTTGTACACAGTGTGGAATTGTTAATGAATAGTTTTGACAATAATTGCAGTTCTCATGTTTTTCAATATAAGAAATCTATCCTGAATTCTTTTGTTTTTAAAGAGATTGAAGATTGTGAAATTTTAGATTCTCTTTATAAAATGAGACATAAAAAATGTATTGGTTTGGATTGTATTTCTGTAAAAATATTAATTGAAAATGTTTCCATTCTTTTACCAATTTTATCTTTTTTATTTAATTCTTCTATTGATTCAGGTATATTTCCAGATTGTTTAAAATCTGCTGTTGTTACACCTATTTTTAAGAGTGGAGATAGGGAATGTTTGGAAAACTACAGGCCAATTTCTATTTTATCAACATTGTCTCAAATTTTGGAAATGTGTGTAAAAAACAGAATTGTTTTGTTTTTTCAAAAATATAATTTATTTTCAAACAATCAATTTGGGTTTTTGCCAGGAAGATCTACAGAACTGGCTTTATCTGAACATGTTTCAGTCATCACTGAATCTTTAGAAAAAGGTTACAAAACTATAGGCATTTATTTAGATTTGCGGAAAGCATTTAACTGTGTTCCACATGATATATTAATAATTAAGTTACACCATTGTGGCATAAGGAGTGCTATGCTTGAATGGTTTAAATCTTATTTAAGTAATAGAAGCCAATTTGTGAAAATTAATAATTTTTTGAGTGATTCTGAAATAATTAGATATGGAGTTCCTCAAGGTTCAGTCCTGGGACCATTGTTATTTACTGTTTATATTAATGATCTGCTTGATCTTTCTCTTCATTCTAACATTTTTTGTTTTGCAGATGATACTGCTTTGGTTACTTCAGCAGTTTCATATAGTTTACTTGAGAAACTTGTGAATGAAGATTTATTTAAAATTACACAATGGATGAACAGTAATAGATTACTGCTAAATATTAATAAATGTAATTACATAATGTATTCTCTTAAAAATATTCCAGCAAAAGACTTGTTAATTCAATTGCCTTATGTTAATAAAACGTCTTGTCAGAAAATTACCAGGACTTCAACAATTTCTTACCTTGGCTTGGTTTTGGATGAGTATTTACATTGGGATAAACATATTCTTTGGCTTCAAGTAAAATTAAGAAAACTTAATTTTCTTTTTTATAGATTAAGAGATTGTTTGAATAAATCTGTCCTATTAAGTATATATAAACAAATTTTCTTAAGCAGACTTTCTTATGGTATAACATTATGGGGTGGCACTGCAGCATATTTTTTGAAGTCATTGCAAACACTACAAAATTTTACATTAAGAATCATTTTGTTTAAACCTTTGGATTTGCTGAGACTTGAATTATTTAAGTGTGCTGGAGTTTTAACTATTCATCAATTATTTTTAGTGAATATTTTGTGTTATTATATTAAATACAAAAAAATGAATAAATATAATTCTTCATCAATAATGGTGACTAGATCAAGTGATTTTGATTTATTATTTGAACCAGTGTACTTTAAAACTCATTGCAGATATCAGAAATGTTATCTTGGTCCAAGATTTTATAATATTTTTATAAGAAACATTGGATTTAATGTTAATGACTTATCAAGGAAAACTTTGAGAAAATTAATTATGAACTGGCTTGTAATTGATGATAATCAAAAACTTTTTATTTCTATTTAATTATTTTATTGTATATTAATGTTTTTTATTTTATTGCACATGTATTTTTGTTAAGCTCCATGCATGATTTATTTATCACAAGGAGATTATATGTTTAATAAATTAAATTAAATTAAATTATTATTATTATTATTATTATTATTATTATTATTATTATTATTATTATTATTATTATTATTATTATTATTATTATTATTATTATTATTATTATTATTATTATTATTATTATTATTATTATTATTATTATTATTATTATTATTATTATTATTATTATTATTATTATTATTATTATTATTATTATTATTATTATTATTATTATTATTATTATTATTATTATTATTATTATTATTATTATTATTATTATTATTATTATTATTATTATTATTATTATTATTATTATTATTATTATTATTATTATTATTATTATTATTATTATTATTATTATTATTATTATTAGCTTGCTGCTGTAAGACTTTATTCAATTGAGAAGCAACCTTGGAGTGTGTCTGGTCTATATATTAATTTTATAACTCATTTCATTCAGAGTAACTCATGTGGAATATGGTTTAGCCAAGAATTATAGGTATAGATCATGTATTTGTTGCTTTAATCATTATATATTATGGAAAACCTGTAGAATCATGTTAATACAGAACTAAACCACTAAGGTCCACATGATCACCATTCTTTATATTTACATAAGCTGTTTACACAGATACAAAACTCTTCATTATTAGTACTACTCAGTGCAAGCCAGAGTAATCAATAGATACAGGAATGTTTGTACATAAAATCCCTATCTAATACCTACTCATCCAATATGTCCAATAAGATTATGGTCACAATGATTATTATAGAATCAAAAACATCAAAAAGTATGGATCAATTGAGCTCAGATCTCTATGACTAAACAAGCTGATGAGCTTGAATTGAAAACATTATTGTGTTTTTATTTTGAACTCAAAGTTTTATAGTTAGCTAATAATGTAAAAGATAACTGCTAGAGAGTTGTATTCCTATGATTTAGGTGCAGCACTCTTATATCCATGGCTCCTCATTGATGAAAATCAAAAGCTAGAAACTAATCTGGAGATATTGGATGAATAGACACTAAATAGAGATTTTAAACCCAAATCTTCCTGCATCCATTGATTACTCTGGCTTGCACTGAAATCAGGCATGATTTTAATGTTTTCGATTAATATAATGAAAAGTAATAAACCCTTTTACTCAAATTATATCTTAATGCATCCTAACATTGTAAAATAGATATCATGAAGATCAAATATGTGTTAAGCTCTCCAGTTGAAATGGGATGAACTAATTAAACAGTTAATTACTATGGTCAGCCAATAGTACCTGGTCATCATTTGTGATACTTTACTAATATTTGTCACTGGCTTAATTTACTCTTAAATCTCAATTTTAGGTAATGCATGATTAGCTTTTGATAACATTATATAAAAATCATAGTTAATCATTAAAAATAAATTATAAGAGACAATATCATAATCATCTATGTTTAATTCTTAGATTTTCAATTTTTTTAAATTTATTAAATTGGGGAATTAAAAGTTGGAATTTTAAAAATACATATGTTCATATTCTGTTTCGTCTTAAGTATAATTTCCTACTATCAAAAATTTGTAAGACATCTAGCTTAGTTTGCTAAGATAAAAAATTATTTTCAAAAAATTATAATATTGTTTTATAAAGGTATTGAGTTTTAGCAAAACAATAATTGCAGGAAAAAAAGGAGGAATGGGGTAGATTTTCTTTTATACACATTATATACAAACAAATATGTAACTACCTACTTACAAAATTGATTCTACCTTATAAATAAAATCGTTGAATAGAACTAGATAGAAGTGATTTAATATTTACCTCCATTATTTTTATTGCCCGATTTATTGCTTATTTAAAATCTTACGTGGTAGATAAAAAGTAGTACCATTTTTTTGACTATTTATAAATAAAAGTTTGTAAATTGAATGATGCGGCTAAAAATTTTATGTACGGGTCATTATAATAATTGATTATCTTGCATATTAATTATATAAAATGCAAATAATTAAGTTTGATCGTAGCATTTTCAAAAATTATAAATTAATTTTCAAATGTTTAATCTAAATCAAAATATTGGAATCAGTTGTCGTAGCTGTAAATAAAACTTTTACTAATCGGATATCTCATAATTTGAAATATAACATCCACTTTTTTTTTATAATGGGAAAAGCTAACTAGTATTTTGTTTTTGTTATATATACATGTTACTTAGTATTGACTATGTTTTTAAAAAAAAAAAAATACAAATATGTTCAGGAATAGATCCTCTATTTAAATACTTATTTGAAAAATTCCAGCAGCTATGTCTCATTTTTTACCTTTAAAATAAATGTTGCTCAATATTTTTTTCAACGATTTTTAATTAGAGTTTTTCTTTTAGATAACTTTTTTAAAGGCTTAATAATTTATTTAAAGTATTCATCTAAAGAGAACGAATCAAGTATATGAGTGCAAGAAATAGGGTACATGTAAATTAAATTGAAGTAATTTCATATTGATAAATGTTGAATAAATAATAATAAAGATATAAAGTTATGATCGGGACAAATTGAAAAATGCCAGTTTAGACAGAAATGTATTTTTAAGTGTCTTTATTCATGTGTTTAAAATATGTGTGATGTATGGAAATTTTGAATATATATATACATTAAATCTATCTATACTGTTCTTTGATTTTAAATGTAATTTTATTCTTATAAAGTAGTAATTTTTTCAATGATTTAAATAAATGTATTAAAGGTCTTTATTTTTACTGAATCAAATAACTCAATGAGTGAAATGACAAAATCATAGGAATCAAGCAGATTTGGACAAAGTCAGTAATCTTACTATTAAAATGTTATCTAAAATTTTATTAAATGAAAAATAGTATTTTATATTTTATAAATAAGATTATAGTATTACAATTGTTTTTCATTTTTTAAAAAAGAGAAGTTTCTTTATGAACACAAATCCTTCTTTAAGAATAGTGATAATAAAAGTGAATTCAAAAACTAAGATTTCTACATGAATTTTTAGACAAAAATGTCTTTGAAATGCAATTGTTGGTTTCATTCTGATGCCTGAACATCATTCAAGCTTCCAAGCAACTAATTAAGCTATTATTTTTCTAAATAAAAATTCATTTCTATAATATCTTATTATTACCAAATTAAAAGCAAATAGTTAAAATTTTCAATAGTATTTCTTTGAAATTTTACAAAGAGAATTTTAATGTATGTTATAAAATCCTTATAATATAAAAAATAATCAAAGTTGAAAAGCAAGTAGTTGCATCAGGAATAGATTATAAAAATAAATATGCAGCTACATCTTCATTTGTTTTTATTTTTATTTTATTTTTTGTCATTGTATAGGAATTTCTATGAGATTCATAGACTTAATAAATCAATAACTTATTGTATTTTTTATAAGAGATGTTGAGTGACTTAAAAAATTATCAAATTATTTTCAGTATATAAATGATTACTAATGAATAAACCTGCTTTGGTGGTTCCAAGGATTCATTCTATGAATAAAGAGTCTAGTGAAACTACCAACTACAATTTTAATTAATAAAAATCAATTTTTAAGTAAATGACAAAAAACTCTAATTGGATTTAAATTTTAAATAGATCAAGAATGCAAATTACGAATTCAATGGGGAAAATATATTTTACATAGTATATATGAATAAACAATTTTGCTTGAGAGTAGCCAGTTTTATTATATATATAAGGCTGCCTTGATTGAGATTGTTGACTGTTATTGATATAGGGAGTGTCTGAGTGCTGATTGATTTTAATGATATATATATTTAAATTTATTATTTTTATTATAATTACAATTTTGTTTTAATTAACGGATATTTTATTTATATTACATATTTTTATTTTGGTGATGGTATTTAATACAATGGATCTAAATAATTTTAAGAAACGGTAGATCGTTCGGAATGGCGGAAGCAATGTAAAAGAATTATTAAGCTTAAATGCAAACTTCGTCTTTTCAAGAACTGTAAAGTTTATATATATATAAAGAGAGAGAGAGAGAGAGAGAGAGAGAGAGAGAGAGAGAGAGAGAGAGAGAGAGAGAGAGAGAGAGAGAGAAAGAGAATAATACAATGTGTTCATTATCACAATATTATTATTATTATTTAAAAAGCCACTGTTTAAGACCAGATCTAATTGAAAATACGATGTAAAGCCAATAATCAATCATGATGAAAAAATGCAAGGAAATTTATGGCACAACAAATAGCACATTTTAACACACAAATTTCATATAAATATAAATGTTAAATATATTTATTTTATTAATTTAAACCTCTCATTACTTTTAAGACCAATTTAAATTAAAATTTAAGTGCACTTCAAGTGTAATCTCTGAGACAAGTTTCCATTTTGACGTATCTGGAGAATTAAATCTCAACACTAATGAAAATTGTAGGTAATTCTCTGGAGTATTATTCGTTAGTAGAACAATTTAAGTTACCAAAAAAAGATAGTAAAGAAATAAAAGCTAATCAAATTTTTTAATTTTATAGGTCTGTATAAATTAGAAATATGTTTATTAATTAATATGAAAGTTTTTTTTACAGACAAATTACTAAGTTAAATTTTTGCTGTTTTATAATTTATTAATCATACCAAGTAATTACGAATGAATGAAATTTATCTGCAAAAAGCTGATTCAACAAAAAATATCATGACTCCATAACATAACTTTAGCTTTTGTACTGCTGTTTCAGCAGCATATTTTTTCTTTATACTTTGGATATCACATACTATAAGATCCTAGTAATTAACAGATGTAATTAGAGGGAATTAGAACCTAGACTTTCAAGTTCCCTTCAGCTATTTACTCCATCTTATATAACCCATACACATGATAACATACATGTGAAAAAGACAAATGGTCTCCAATATACATATTCAATCATCATGATGATCTGGATCAATTGATGAGTGCTGGTTCAGCATGAAATACATATATTTTGGAGATTATTTATCTTTTTCACATGTATGTGGTCATGGGTATTGGTTATATAAGTTGGATTGGATAAATGAAGGAATCTTGAAAGTCTGTGTTCAAATCCCATCTAATTATATCTAAAGTTAAGTATATACATTATACTTATATTCAAATAATTAATAGATACTAGATGATAGTGCTTAATAAATTTCTTTCCAGATTGTCCTATCCAATATTCTCAGACTAGTTTCAAGCTTATGTTTTTTTGCCAGTGATGAGCTTTGGATCTTGAAACTGTATGCATCCTTAGGATTTAACTATCACTTCACTTTAATAATATATTATTCAATATAAAAAACAAATAAAAAATAGTATTTGTAGTAATTAATGTATCAAAATAAATATTTTTTTATCTTCTCCATGGCCAGGCATTAGAGAATGTTAAAGAGAATAATATATTTTGTTAACACTGAAATTGCCTGATATTTATCATCATGATCTATTTTTATTAAATTTTGAAGTAAATAATGTTTTTTCCATATGATAAAAGACAAATATAATTATAACATTTATTCATATGAGGATGCTGAATACAAATTTTATCCTGTTTAGTTTGAATAAAATATTAAAATGTGTGTGTATATATATTTGTATGTTTAATAGAGATTTTGCAGACAGTGTAGTTGTTTTTGCAAATAATGGTTTAGAGCTGCAAGAAATGTTGCAGGAGTTATTAGATGAAAGTAGGAAAGTAGGACTAAAGATAAATGTTAAAAAGACTAAAATAATGTTTAATAGATTTTCTCAAAATATGAAATTAAAGATTATGATGAGTTAGAAGAAGTTAACAGCTACAAATATCTTGATCAGATTATTAATACAGGTGGAAATATAATGGATGAAATTAATCATAGAATTAAACTTGGTTGGAGTCCTTTTCATAGAAATAACTTGATACTAAAAGGAAATATTCTTATATGTTTGAAAAGGAAGTTTTTTAATAAATGTGTTTTATCAGTTCTTACATAAGGATCTAGACTTGGATACTTAATAGAAGAGCAATACAGAGACTTCAAACCACTCAAAGAAGTATGAAGAGATGCATGTTAGGAGTAACAAGAATAGATCAAAAACACAATATGTGAGTAAGAGAACAAAGAGGTGTTACTGACCTCACTGAAAAAATTAAAAGACTCAAGTGGAGTTGAACTGGACATATTGCTAAAAGAGATGGTAATAGTTGGACAATTGAAATCTTAAACCGGATTCCAAGAGATTATAAAAGACCCAGAAAGAGACCATATGTAAGATGGATGGATGAAATAAGAACATGTGCAGGGGTGATGTAGAGAAGAAAAGCTAAAGATAGGAAAAGATAGATTGAATTTGGAGAGACCTTCATTCTGTAATGGATTGATAATGGTTTGATATGATGATGATGATGATGGTTAATAGTACTTATATAATTAAATTAACCATTGCTTTTATTATGAATATTTCTGTAAAATATATTTATTCTACATATAGATAAGTAGATTATTTTTTAGCCAATGATTGAGTAGAATTAAAACAAAATGTGTGCAATGTTAAATCAGATATGTATATAAAATTTTATACTAAATTCAACAAATAACTAAAAAAAAATACTTATAATTTTAATATGCATTTTATTTTAATTATGTTATCAATTCTTAAATCAATAGGACATTAATCTTTGTGTGTTTTGATACTTCAAAATATATCCTTATAACTAAAAAAAAAAAACAACAACACAATATCAGTAAAAAACAATGCTGACTCTTTTTTTTTAGATTTGGGTTTTGATGAATAAGGATGCCAATTGCAATTATTTTTAATGGGGACAAAATAAATTATAAAAAAATCAATTTGCTGAACTATATGATTTAGAAATTGCCAAATGATAGTTAAGTAATATGCTTTCTGATAAGCACATACTTCAACTTTGAACAGTATTTTACGTATATAACATTCATTAGTTAGTGCTATTATTTGAGTGCATTGGAATTTCTGAAAATGTGTATGATTTATTGTTTTTACATGCATAATGACTATGGCATGTAATGACTTCTGTTAATAGTGATTTTTCCATTAGGAAGAATTTATTTATTTTGAGCCCTAATTTTTTTAAACAATGTAATCATAAATTGTTCGAATAGTCTTTGCTAAACATATTGTGATTATATAAGATTTCCCAGTGATGGAATCATTCAGTCATATAGAGTTCAATAGAGTTTAAAATAGATAAAAACTTTATAACAAAAATAAATACCCAAATAAATATTTGGCCAATTTAAAATTAGACCAAAAGGTATTTTACTGCTAATGATTATCCGGGTTATACCATTTAATAAATAGTCAATTAAATATATTGGTCTCAACTTATCCTTCTTTATGCATTGATTAAATTATAAAAAAATCAAACAAATCCATGTTTCTTTTTACTTTTTCAATGCTCATACAGTTTTGATTGTCCACGATTCTTCTTCAAAGCAGCAAGACATATATAAATACATTAATACACAAATATGTAATCATATAAATATATAATCTTATATCTACTTGTAAATGACTCATTTCTTTACATGTATTGTATTATCTATATCTATAGTAACATATATATGCATACATACCATATATATATATAATAACGTTTTCCTAGTTTTGCTAGATCTGGTAGGCTTTCTTTTACTCACTGTAAATTTAGTGAAAGTTAATCAAGCTATGGATAAGAAGATATCTTGTTCATATTTCTAAAAACATAGCTATATTTCCTGATTAACTGGGCTACCCATTATTTCGACTTACGCTAGCGGCAGAATCAGCTTTTACCGTAACTAAGGTTATTTTCTAGATATTATTATTATTGGTGCTTATTCAATAAATAATGGCAAAGGTAAATTACACTTTCAAATCTTAATAAACTAATATTAATTAATCTAATAATAATCATCAATAACATACAATGAAAAATTGATATTAGAAATAAATATTTTATTCTAACAAATTAAAATATTTAAAGATAAATTACTAATAAGTTGGAAAGAATGCACACATACTAATTCAGACATGATTCAATTAATTAAAACGGTTTCTATTACACTTAGATTTCTTAGTTAAATGAAAGTCTCTTGAATAATAAAATTTTAATGTCTTTATCCGGATTATAT